>CAUYRH010020641.1:0-28565 GCA_963574655.1 Perodicticus potto | reverse complement strand
CAGCGGGCTAAGGCGCCAGCCGCGTACACCTGAGCTGGCGGGTTCGAATCCAGCCCGGGCCCGCCAAACAACAATGACGGCTGCAACCAAAAAATGGCCGGGCGTTGTGGTGGGCGCCTGTAGTCCCAGCTACTTGGGAGGGGGAGGCAGGAGACTCACTTGAGCCCAGGAATTGGAGGTTGCTGTGAGCTGTGATGCCACAGCACTCTATCCAGGGGGACAGCTTGAGGCTCTGTCTCAAAAAAAAAAAAAAAAGAAAAGAAAAGAAAATATTTCAAATTGTATATAAAACCAGCACATTGTACCCCATGATTGCATTAATGTACACAGCTATGATTTAATAAAAAAAAAAAAAAGAAAAAAAATAATAATGGGATAAAAGGAGGAAAAAGCACCCACCAGAGTTCTTCCTTTTTACACTGCCTCCTATACACACAAGGTCTTTGCATTTTAAGAATTTTGATGCTAACCACTACCAGGAAGTAGCAAAGTAAGTACATAAAAGACAAACACACTATAATCTTTAAGACACTATTCTTGAGCATTTTCTTTCCTAGCTTCCTTTTCAAGTAATTGTTCCATTATAAAAAGCACTAATTTTCATTGGAGAGTTCTTGACTTGAATGTTAGCTCTGCTATAAGATAAATTTGGCTACTGAGACCTGGGAACCTCAGGTTATCTAATTGTAAAATGGGGATGCCAATTCTACTGCATACAGCAGTGCTGAGGTGCAGATAAGAATGTGTCTGTGAAGTCCCTAGAATTCTAAGGTGGGCGGTTTCCTTCCTAATGCTGCAATGTACTTTCATTGTTAAAAAGGGGTCATGACCCACAGGTTGAGAACCACTGCTCCAGAAGTACCTCTGAATCCTTGTCTGAGAGCTTTCGGTCCCTATGCCCTGTTGCATTTAAAAGGGAGGTGTGATCTGGGTTGAGAGGTCTGTTGGGGAGCAGGAGAACGGGCAAGTGGTGAGGTTCAGGGGCATAACCTCATGCATGAGTGAGTGGACATGAAGTATGAGGGACGGACGGAGGGGTGAACGATGGCAGAGGGATGCTGATGCTCTGCACAGAGAAGGGAAGTGGGTGGTGGCAACAGTTCTGTTTCAGACGTGGCGGAGTGAGGTGCCTGCATCCTCCTTGTGGGCATTTCAAGAGGGCAAATGGCCATGTCGGCCTTTGGTTGAGGGTAAGACCAGGGTAGGGTCCTCTTGTCAACTATGAGGCTACCAACTGCTATTTGTCAACCTGGTTACACATCTATTTTTCTCAGAGTCAGGTAGAAAGTAAAAAATTTCTGTAGCAAGTAAGAAAATTAAAAATAGACCAAAAAGGCTATATATTTCAAGAAAAAGAAAAGAAGACATATTTCTTTGTGAAAAGACTATTACTAGGTATTACTTTTTTTTTTGAGACAGAGTCTCAATCTGTCACCCTGGGTAGAGTGTTGTAGCATCAAAGCTCACAGTAACCTGCAACTCTTGGGCTCAAGCAATCCTCTTGCCTCAGTTTTTTTCTATTTTTAGTAGAGACAAGGTCTTGCTCTTGCTTAGGCTGGTCTCGAACTTGTGAGCTTAAGCAATCCACCTGCCCTGGCTTGGCCTCCCAGAGTGCTAGGATTACAGACATGAGCCACTGCACCCGGCCTACTTTTAGGTATGACTTTTACTTCAAAGGTAAAGACAACTCCATTACAAAAAAAATTTAAAAAGGATAAGGCCAGCGATTAGCATATGTACAGTTTTAAAAAATCCTCGTGAATAGGGCGGCGCCTGTGGCTCAAAGGAGTAGGGCCCCAGCCCCATATACCGGAGGTGGCGGGTTCAAACCCGGCCCCGGTCAAAAACTGAAACAAACAAACAAAAAAAACTTGTGAGTAATCATGAATGTATGTCTGTATGTTAGAACTCTTTTAGATGCTTGGCAGTTGAGAAAATATTGAGGCAAAAGTACACAAAACCATGACAAAAATTCAACAGTACCACCTTTAATACACTCTAATCAAGAAGACCATCTACTTTGACTTCATGGGAGAGGACTCTGAGAAGCACCTAAGGTATTAGGTTCCAAGTTTTCAGGAAGAATCTATTACAGATGTCTATATTTAAAACCTCCCTTAGGAAACCAGGCAGGGGACACACTGGTCGTCCCATTTGCATTGCGCGACTGCTTCTTCCCACACTGTCTGGCCCTGTCTTACAATGTGTGCTCTAATCTGCAGTGGTTCACAGCATCCTGTGGAGTAAAACTTCTTTGAGCCCAAACTCTATACAATTGTCCTATATGTGAATAAAATAACAAACACAATTTATATGTCATAACAAACAACTACCATACTTTATTACCAGATAAGTATTTACTATCTTATTAAGTGTCAAGGGCATATCCTGAATGTATTCAAACTCATTTGATTGAAAACTAGCTCCCATGAAGTTTTGAGAACACTGCTGTTTGTAACTTCCCTTCCTAAACTTGAGCATCAATTTATTAGATTCCCAGATCAGTTCAGAGGAGCCTTCTGAACCCAAACACAGATTACAGGATATTAAAGCCAGGTTAGAGCAGTGCTGCCCAATGTTACAGCCACTAGCTCTAGTATGTAGCTCTTTATACTCAAATTAGTTAAAATTAAAAATTCCTATTGCCAGTCACATCAGATGAATTGCGAGTGAGGAGCTTCCCCACATGGCAAGTCCTGGATGGGTGAACACAGGACGTTCCATGGCTGCAGAAAAGTCACACCATGCAGGGCAAGGGCAGAGGAGTGTCGCTAGACCTTGGGTGCCTGGCCTCTCCTCAGTAGGGGCAGGGATGGGGGAAATGGAAGGATGCTGGGTCAGGGGCACCATCACCATAGCGACAACCCCAGAGGTTCCTGCATTGCTCTGAAAGACTCCAGGAAGGAGGGACAGGGAGGTGAGGAGGGAGTTGTAGTTAACCAAAGATACTTTCTTTGGAATTGCATAGGTTGGTAGGGAGCTTCTAAGCACTTGTTTTCTTCCTTTTAGGATTAGCTATGATCTGTTCTCTAAGATTCAAATTTATTTGGATTTGAAGCCACAAAGACAGACACTATACAGTAACAGCCTCCATTTGTAAGTGTGAGTTGTACTAAGTTGGATGTCTGTAACTCAGAGATTGCCTATACTCATTTCCTTTCTTAATGAGAGTACACAGCACGACAGAAATCCATAACAACTCGTGGGGTAGGGAAAAGGCCACTGTATCTTCCCTTTTCGTAAGTGAGATACTGATGTAAACAAGTAACTGGACCACAGAGTAAAATGTATTAAGACCAGGAGCATTTGAAACCAAACAATTCAGCTATTGAAATTTAGAATTTCTGGGACTTAAGTTTATCTTTGTGATCAATTTTATATAAGAACTCTCTTAAGGGTCAAGTGAAATATTCAGAACACTACTGACTGATAAGGCCTTCCTTCTCTTTTGTTAAATCTCAAAATTCCTTTCTTCTCTTGTGGGATCCACACCACCATTTAGTGTTTCTGAAAATCTCCACACTCATGCTCGGAGAGCTCTGTCCTCTCACATGCCACTCACAGTGACCATGCAGTGCCTCACACTGCCCCCTTCATACCACACTGCCATCCAGAAGGGTCCAGGGAAGAGGGCAGTGTGCATCTGCTCATTGCCATCAACATTCCCCACTTGCCAAGACCAGCACTCCACAGTGTGCTTGGACACTGCAGAGACACCCCAGACGGAGGCCCTCTCCTGCACCTGTGCACTTGGGCCCATCATCCCACAACACAGCAGGCTTTAAGAGGACAGAACAGAGTAAGCTTTACTTATATACAATAAGGAAATTAAGCTTATTATAAGTGAATTATTATGTCAAGAATACATTTATTTCTCCTCTGGAGATATTTCTCAGAAGACCGTGACTTTGTCTGGTGACTTTGTTTAACTAATACTTTGTGAACATAATTCCTTAAATATGGTATTTAAATGGGGAAAAAATGCAAACGAAACTTGTAACATAAATGAACATTTTCGTGTAAAATCCCTATCTAAACTTCTTCCTAAAATTCTTGAAATTGAGTACTTTTTTTTTTTTGAGATGAGTCTCACTTTGTGGCTGGGGGTAGAGTGTGGTGGTGTCATCGTGGCTCACTCTTGGGCTTAAGCAATTCTCTTGCCTCAGCCTCCTGAGTAGCTGGGACTATAGGCGCCAGCCACAACGCCCAGCTCAATTTCCTATTTTTAGTAGAAATGGGGGTCTCAATCTTGCTCAGGCTGGCCTCAAACTCCTGAGCTCAAGCAATCAATCTGCCTCGGTCGCCCAGAGTGCTGGGATTACAGGCGTGAGCCACTGTGCCTGGCCAAGTTTCTAATTTAAAAGTAGTATTGAGATACTTTTATCTCTAATTATACTTTAAACCTCTTAAAAACACATTTGTTAAAATTCTCTAACTTCAACAAAGATTGCCATGTTTCTTAATGATACTCTGCCCTTCATCCTGATCAACAGAAGTTGTCTTTTGGTTCGGTGCTGCATCCCCTAGTCTCCTTTGCAGTTGGATATGGCCATATGACTGTTTTAGCCGATGACCTCTAATGTAAAGCATCATACAACAGGTCCTTGAAATATCATCATCACGTTCAACGTCATTTCATCATAACATTGATGAGAAGTAGCTGAGGCCACTGTCTACATGGGTTTCCTCTAGGTACTTCAGTTTCCTCCCACATCCCAAAGATGTGCATGTGAGGTGATTTGAATCCAAATTCAAAACTGATGTGTTTGAACTGTCCCAAGATGAGGGGGTGTGGGTGTGTCATTGCACCCTGTGACTGAGGAGTGTTCTGGATGTCAAATCTCCTTTGGTAGCTGCCTCTTCCTCTCCTCCTTACCTCTTACTTACAAAAGATGTACATAAAGGTCTGGTCTATTTTATACTTCAGTGGGTTTCCTGGTAGCATAAGCCTTTAGGAAGTAAAGTACCAGGAACAGAGGAGGGGAGACTTCTTCACTATGAACCTGCCCTTGGCCTACAGAAAAAGTACCTTGGTTCTATCAAGCCTGGGAAGAAAGATTGAGGAACTCTTCAGCTCATTAAAGAAAAAAATGTAGGATTCTTTAGGTAGGATTTTTCCTACTCTCAGAAGGTTGGGCCTTGTTATTTTTAGCATAATTCAAGACAGTTAGGTTGAAATAAGGTAAGTTGAAGGGGTATTCTGCAGTATGCTATAAATAAATGGGATTACCTTTAAAATTTCTGCCACAACCTAATCAATTGTGTGGACTATTTCATGACTTTCCTTCTTGCTGGAAAGGAAAAAGACAACTCTGAAATAAACCAATAAAGAAATATAATATTTTGCATTCATGTAGAATTCTTTCTGTACTGTGGAAATATATAAATTTCCAGATGGCTCTAAATTACCGGGGGGGGGGGGGGGAACAGCAGGAGAAAGTTATGCCAAGGCTGTCCTTGAGGAATTAGGTTCCTGTGCTCCTCCTGCGGGAGAACAGCCAAGGCACACACGAGAGGCACGGCGCGTCTCCCCATCAGCGTCACTCCTAAAGTGCTAACATCAGCCTTTCAGTGGCTGCAATGAAGACACAACCAAATCAAAGGTCATTAAGCATCTTTAAAGTATTGAGAAAATGTAACTATAAATCTAGAAGTGTTAATGGAGCAAAGCTAGCTTTCAATAAGAAAATTACAAGAGGACAGAAACAGAATTTTACCACCAAAAAGTACATTTAGAAAACTTTTAAGTAATATATTTTAAGAAAAAAGAAAACTGATGTCAGAAGGTCAGTCTGAAGTATATGAGAGGATGTTTAACCAATATACTGATAAACACACAGGTCTCCAGGATGCTCCTAAGACACACACACACAACACTGCTGGACATACTAAGTAGCTACTTTGGAGTTTCTGGACTAAGGGCACCTGCAAGGTGGGGCTGATGAACCTGGTACTTGGGCACTGAGGTTGGACTGGAGGAAGACTGAGGTAGCATTATTTCCTGGTACACATCAGAAGCTGCAACAGCAGAGGGAACCCAGCTTGCCCAATCTAGGGTCAACAGGCTCTCATTCAAGCCTCTCTAGGGGCTTGAGTAAGAGTCAGAGTAATAGCAGATTGAGACAACCACGTACCCTTGCCCCAATGTTATTTTCAAATACAGAACATAAAACACCTATGCATGACAAGCTTGAAAGAAATGGCACAATCCACACATATGAGTATACAAGAGTTACCAGGAACGAAGCAGCAGATCACATTACAAGAAATGGAACCCTACAAATGAAAAATGTAAGTGGTGAAAAACTACTTAAAAGAAAATTAATGAATCAGAAGACAAATCCACATAAATTATACATACACTGCCATCAAGAGAAAGGCAGATAACAAATATGACAATTGTTAAGAGATTTAAAGAGATAATGGCATACAATTTCCAGATAGAAACATGAATCTACAAAATTAAGACGCTTATCTGGGTTCAACTGGATGTATACAAAGAAATCAAAGCCCAAGACATGCGTTAACCTAAAAAAGACCAAAAATAAGTATCTTAGAAGAATGAGGAACTATACCAACATGTCAAGAGACTTTTTTTCACAGTCACAGCTAGCAGAGTATTATCTTTAAAGTGTTGAGAAAATATAATGATCTGAACAATGTATTTCAAGTAAAAGTAATCTAAGAAGTGTGGTCTGAGATACAAAGGAGGATGATTAAGAAATAAAATGATAAACATGCAGAAAAGTCAAATAATACCTGCATAAATAAGATCTACTATTTACGGGTTAAATAAAAAGATACAATTAAAATAACAAGAAAAAAATGAGTAAGGTAAAAGAAGACAAAGTTCAAGTGTCCCAAGGTATTTCTGTTGTTTAAGAGACAATTACATAATTTTAAAATTTGGAGTTAGTATAGAAAGTTAAGTATAAGGTAACTAAAGAGTAAAGACAGTTTATATAAATTTCCAAATCACTGGAGAAAAAATCTGGAGTAACAATACCAATTAAGAAATAAACAGCATGTGGCCGGGAACAGTGGCTCACACCTTTAATCCTAGCACTCTGGGAGGCCAAGGCAGGTTGGATTGCCTGAGCTCACTGGTTGGAGACCAGCCTGAGCAAGAACGAGACTCCATCTCTAAAAACAGCCAGGTGTTGTGGTGGGCACCTGTAGTCCCAGCTACCTGGGAGGCTCAGGCAAGACAATCACTTGAGCCCAAGAGTTTGAGGTTGCCGTAATGCCATGGAACTTTATCAAGGGGGACAAAGTGAGACTCTGTCTAAAAAAAATAAATAAATAAAAAATAAAATAAAATAAAAATAAATAAATAAAATAAAATAAAAGAAATAAACAGAATGCACACAAACACTGTTTATTTCTAGGGTACTAGAAATAACGATAATACAAACAAGTCCATTTATATAATTCATTCTGATAAACATAAATGTATTAAACCTATCCCTTAGACTGGATTAAAACAATGAAGCTTTATATTTGTAAGAATTATATATTTAAAGAGTGCAAGGACATAGAGAAGTTAAAAGTGAAAAATGAAAAATATATATCAGAACAATGGTAACTTAAAGAAAATAGTATTTAGAATTTTAAAAAATATATATATATATACATATATATATATATAAACACACACCTATATATATATTTGAATTACACACATATTAGGCAGAAAGAGGATTCCTAAATAATGACACAAGATTCAATTTACCAAAAAGCTATAAGCTTTCTGTTTGTATGTTTACATAAAAGAGCCTCAAAATATAGAGCAAGAAGTAATAGACATGCAGGAAGAAACCGGCAAAATCATTACCACAAATGGACATTTCAACACAACTCTTTTAATTATTAATACATCAAAAGACAAAATACCACTACAGATAGTTAACAAGCTTAATTAGAAAACACATTCTTAAAACCAAATGAAAACATTCTGAAAAACTTATCACATAAAGCAAATATAGTCAAATTAGACAGATACATATGGGGGCACTGTAGAAGTCGATGTTTTTGTACATTTGAAACTTTTTCATAATAGAACACTGGGGCCAAAATGGTCTTATGTTAGTCTACAAAGAAAGTCTCCATAAAGGCTGAGAAGCTTTTGTCACACAGATCATGATGTCTGATCATAACGCCATTAAGCTAAAAGTTAACTTAAGAAGAAAATATATTAAATATTCAATGTTGGCGTCTAGAGGACTAAATGAAAATTTTCCTGAATTCTCACTTCACAAAGCTGTTTTCCTTTGTAGTAGAGACTTACTACATTTCCATTTCTAGGCCAACGTGCCCCAGACTCTCTGTTTATAAAGAATTAATGAAGCCTTTCTTGTTTTTGTGTATGTGGGAAATAAATATAATTAGACACTCGTGAAAAAAAAAAATAAGAAAAATTAAAAAATTTATGTTAAGAAATAAAAAATCAAAAATGAATTCACAAAAGTTTCAGAAAAAACATTTAATAATCTTAAGTCACTGAATACCCTTTCTAAATCAGGTCATGAAATTCAAAAACCAAGAAGAAAATAGGTGACAGATTTCGCCACACTGAAAAAAAGACAAAGCTCTCTATTTTGAAAACTGGGACGATCTGGGAAAGACTATGTAGAACTAACATTATAAGCCAAGGGTTAATATGACAGAGTTCTGAAGATTAGTAATGAAACAACACAAACACATGAGAAGAACTTAAAATTCAATTTACAAAAGAAAATAAAATGGCCATATATAGGAAGATGTTTAATATTACCAGCAATCAAAGTTACATAAATAGAAAAAATGAACTATTATTTGTTGCCTATCATTTAGGCAAAAATGAACAAAAAAAATGGCAATGTACTTTACCTTGTTATTAATGTGAACTGAATTTCCAGCAATAGATGACTAGTTAAATGCAGTTATACAAACATGTGATGGTCTAGTATACTAATACCTTTTTTATTTATATTTAGTTGCATGGAAAGATCTTGTTGACATAAGGTGGGGGAAAAAGGATGCTCGTATAGTATCGTTCTACTTATATTGAAAACTATATTAAAACTATGCATTACATGTGTACACACGTGTGTTAAAAAGAGGGCTAAATGAGAACATTTAGTAAAAAATGGAGGTGGTTATATTGGTAAGTAATGGGATTTGAAGATTTTTTTTCCTATTTGACAGTGTAGCAATTTTCTCAGTAACTACAATGAATAACATTCATAGCTAAAATGTATTATTACCTTTGAAAAAAAATAATTTAAAAACCATCTAAAGGGTTCAAAATCAAATCAAGAAATGAACATATATTCTTTTATGTTTTCTTAATGCTTTTTGAAAAGACTCAACACAGTTTGACTTTTATCCTGACTGACAATCAGTGTCTCCTATGGATAACAACGGTGATAATTATGGTCAACATTTCTTCAGTACTATGTACCATAGATATTAAACTCTTGACACAGATTATCTTACAACTCCCTACAACAACTCAAGAACAGTTACCAGCATAATCTCCATTTCACAGATTTGGAATCAAACACCATTGAGTTTTACTAATAAAACTGAGCAAAAAGAAGAGCTGGTCAAGATGGAGCTAGGATTTGAACCCAGATATTCTGCTCTGAGAGCCCATTCCAGCTAATCCACCTCTCACACAGAGATCAGTACAGGACCGAATTCACTCAACTTACACTACAGTGAGGAAAAGCACAGCACAGGCATTTAGAAAGAAGGCACAGCAATGTCCTAGAACTGCAAAACCTCAAGATTCCCCTATAACTGTATTTTGTGACTTTAAATATCGCACATATATGTGAACAAATACTGAAGAGCCATTTCGAAGCAACAGATCGTTCAACTTTTTCAACCACGTGCTCCAAGGTCTAACTGACAAGCTCAGGCTGTGTCTTTCTCCTGTTTCCTGGTCATCATGATCATAAGCCCTGACTTATGAACAGTAATGCCCATACTTCCCACTTCACTGAGTCCCCACAAAACACCAATGTTTTGAAGGCACTGATTAATAACCCAAGTTGCCCACTTCTACTCATCTATTCTGTCATCTGTTGTTTTGCAATTTCTAAAAATAAGCCAAATTACACGAACTTTAGTGTAAAATTTGACACTAGCTTCAAACAGATCTTGAACTTTTATTAAAGCTCATCTCTCCCAACACACCATTCACAACCTCACCTTGATGGACACCTGCTTCATCTGCTGTGAACCGCCTATTCTGGCTGCTAACAACATGCCCGCACATTACCCAGAGTCTCTTCAGGTATCTCTGCCTGTAACTCTGCATCCTTCTGACATGACATCTGGCTTTCTTCATTCTTTTGTATACCTCTGATTCTCACACAGACTCTATTTTCCAGTTATCTTTCATTTTCCTGTATTGGCTTCATACAGAGATAGGACAGAATACAATTCACACCATTTATCCCTAATCACTGCACTAGGGAAGTGACCATAATGACCCTGAAGGGCGGTCACATGTTTCCTTTCCCTGTGACTCTGCCAGGCCACTGAACTAGCATCCCATTTCTGACTTCATACAATTATTTACCATCAGTTTTACCTTTTTAGATCGTCTCTAACTACTTACTGGCTTTCTGCCTTCCTCTCATCAGATTTTTAAATATTGATAGCCTTTTTTTATTTTGCAGTAGTTAGATTTACAGAAAAGGCACCCCATATCAAGTTCCCTACTATTAATACTTTGCATAACTATCATACATTTTTCATAACTAAATTAATATTGATGTATTACTTTTTTTTTTTTTTTTACGACAGAGTCTCACTATGTTGCCCTCGGTAGAGTGCTGTGGCGTCACAGCTCACAGTAACCTCAAACTCTTAGGCTTAAGCGATTCTCTTGCCTCTACCTCCCAAGCAGCTGGGACCACATGTGCCCCCCACAACACCCAGCTATTTTTTGGTTGTAGCTGTCACTGTTGTTTGGCAGGCCCGGGCTGGACTTGAACCCCCCAGATCCAGTGTATGTGGCTGGCACCCTAGCTGCTGAGCTACAGGCGCCAAGCCAGTATTGATGTATTGTTATTAAGAAACTCTATGTAGATTTTTCTGTTCCAGGTTCCTCTTTGACACCAGATTACATTTAATCATGTCTCTAGGCTCCTTCTGGCTATGCCAGTTTCTCAGACTTCCCTTATTTCCTTGATGACTTTAAAAGCTTTTTTGTTTTGGGGGGGTACAGTGCTGTAGCATGACAGCTCACAGAAACTTCAACCTTCTGCACTCGGGCGATCCTCTTACCTCAGCCTCCTAAGTAGCTGGGACTACAGGCACCACCACAAGACTCAGCTAGTGTTTCTATTTTCAGTAGAGATGGGGTCTTGCTTTTGCTCAGGCTGGTCTTGAACTCCTGAGCTCAAGTGATCTACATGCCTCAGCCTCCCAGAGTGCTAGGATTAGAAGCATGAGCCATTGTGCCTGGCCAACTTTGACTGTTCTGAGGAGTATTAGTTAGGTAGTTTGTATAATGTCCCTCAAGTGGGTTTATCTGGTGTTTTTCTCATGACTAAACTGGGTCATAAACTTTGGAGAGGAAGACCAGAGATGTAAAGTGCCACTCTCAACACACTTGGTGCACACCATCAGCATGACTTATCAGCACTATTGTTGACCCTGACCCCCAGCTCAGGCTGTGTCTGTCAAGTCCTTCACTGTGAATATACTTTCTCCCCTCAATCGTTTATATGCTGTGATCTGCAGACACCAGCTACCAAGTGTAGCCCATGCTTTCAGGGTGGGTTTTATGTTCCATGTCCTTTCAACAGGGAGATATTGACATTATTTGGAATTATTCTATAGAGATTGACTGTCACTTCTCCTCCACATATTTATTCATTCATAAGTAAATTTATTTATATAAGCATGAACTCATGGAAATGTATTTTATACTCTGGGTCATAATCAGGGGCTAGAGTCCAGTGGTGCCATCACAGATCACTACAATCCCAAACTCTTGGCCTCAAGTGATCCTCCTGCCTCAGTCTCCCAAGTAATTAGGACTATAGGCATGTGCCACTATGCCTGGTTAATTTTTCCTTTTCTGCAGAAATGGGGTCTCACTATGTTTTTCAGGCTAGTTTTCATTTCCTGGTCTCAAGTGATCTTTCCTCCTCAGCCTCCCAAAGTGCTAGATTATAGACGTGTGCCACCATGCCTGGCTTGTCGTCTGCCGTCCAGCAATACAAGCTGCTCTAGGCTCATACTGTATTGTCTCTCTTCTAAAACCAGGCATTTTTCCTAAGAAGCCATGGTTCCTTTCATCACTGGAGATGGCATTAGAAATGACAGTCTTAAGCACCGAGTGCCATCAGATTATTTTTCAATGCTGCTAGTATTAGTAATTTCCTAAAAGATGATATAAACAAACACTTCTCTTTACTTTTTCATTAAAAAAAAAAATGTTTCCCTCAGAATGAAAATCATCATTCAGGGTGGCGCCTGTGGCTCAAAGGAGTAGGGCACCGGCCCATATTCTGGAGGTGGTGGGTTCAAACCCGGCCCCAGCCAAAAACTGCAAAAAAAAAAAGAAAGAAAGAAAAAAAAGAAAATCAACATTACCCAAACAACTTACTCTCTTTCCACTTAAGCATGTGACTGGTATCCCCAGTGGCCCAAGACCCAAATCTAAGAGATGTCTTTTCTTTTAACCAGACTCCAGTCTCAGAGACTCTGCCTCTGCTAACACACATCTCCACAGCCACTGCTTCTGTCTCTCTCAGAGTCTCACTATTTCTCACATACTAAAGAAAGATGCAATGGTTTCTTTGTTCCCTGCTTCCGTTTTTAACATTCTTTAATAAAGTGCCAATCTCACAAATATGGAATTATAAATTTCAAATATCATCATAGCACTGTCCTGATGAAAATAGTTCAATGAATCAACGATGCTCAAGGACCAAGTCTAGCCTCTTTTTGAAGACTATATTAGAGAAGCAATGATGTAGCCCCATGCACACAGACCCTGTCTCTCCCTACTAATATGGTTTTCTATCCCCAACGAACTTAGTTTTTTAGCTGTTGTCTGATCACCCATATCTCTCCGTCTTTGTATGTGCTGATTTCTCCTCCTAGGCTGGCTGCCACCTGCCCACATGCTGTATATCACTCATCCCCCAGACTCAGGTTAAACACCATTTCCCTGCAAAAGCACCTCAGACATCAAGTGGTACCTGACCCGAAAACACTTTGTAGATAGTTCTACTTCTAATTTCTAGTATATTATTTTATATAACTGAGACTCTTCCTGAGGGTGACAGTTCTGTATTACTGATTTCTGACTGTCTGGCACTTAGCTACCAAGGACTCAGTGCTCATTTATCTTTTCTGAATTATCAAAAAAGATGAAGTACAGCAGAACTCCTAGCCTCCCAAGACAGAAACTCTAGGTTGGATTATATGTATTTAATGCAATCTAATAGTAGTCTAATATGCAAATTAATTTCATTATCAAAAAAGTTTTTAGTTATAAAACTTTTAGTTATTAAATTTTCTGATACATGAACAAGTAACTCACATATATATATATATCCATTTGTGGAAAAATTCCATAGTAAATTTATATAGAAAATATAAATAAAAATTTACAAGCAATTTAGAGGTAATTCTATAGTTCAATATAAATTAGAAATGAAATGCCATCCTACTGTGATTAAATCTAGAGAGAGAAAAGTCTGTAATGTATCAACAGGCCATACACACCACTAGCCTTAAGACACTTACCAGCAAATTTAAATGTTTGCTAACACAGTTGATGTCATCAAGAATGCTTTTGTTACAACATTCATCCAAAAAAAATCTGTCTTCCAGATATAAAAGTTTTATTAACAGTAGTATTTGAGAGTCAATATTTAATGATAAGTCAGGATAAACTAAAAATGAATTTAGTTCTGAATAGTTGCAGATATAGCATGGGTATGTAATACTTACTCTAATACTTCATAGTTAGATTTCTTCTCTAATGCATTGTCTCGCATCTCCCAGTATGAACGCCTAAAATCAGGGAAAAGATAAATTTGAATGTATATATAAGGAAGATTTATGCTATAAATTGATCAAAACTAGGAGAGCAGTATCTACATAATAATTCAGAATCGTCTCATATTTTAATTGAATTTTATTGAATATTTTACTGATAATCCTTATGAGGCAAAGGAAAACACATGGAAAAATTTCAAATATAATGAAAACCAGTGATGAATAAAGATCTCAAAATATGGTTATCATCTTACCGAATTTCCAGACATCCCAATTTCAAAGCAATTTCCTGGTCCACTTGATCAGCTATCTCTAACATATAATCACTCTTCACCTATAATAAAAGGAATAAGAAGAATGGGGAAAACCAGTGCTGTTTTCAGAGGTCACATTTTAGACGTATTTCTTCAACAAATGTTCATTGAGTATCTTTTATTTACTCTACACCATACCAGTAATTATGCCAGATGCTAAAGACATAAAAAAGAGTAATGCCAAAAAATAATTAAAGAAATAGTCTCCTAAAATAATGAAATTAAACGGGACAATTAACAATCTCAATAACAATAACATTGAGCTGTTTTATACCCTTCCCATGTAGTCAAAAGTGAAAACAAGAAGGTAGATCGCCATTCTCATGAAACCTTGCAATGGATGTATTTTCTGAATTCAAGTTACAGTTCCAGCAGTACTTTTAGACTTCAGTAAAAGGGCAAAGAAAATTTATAAACTTTAAAATTTATTTAACTATGTAGCTAAGGTATTTCCACCCAACCATCGATTAGAACTGATAAATTTGTAAAGTAATAAGTGTTTAAAGTCTAATATATATAGAAAAATCTTAACTGAATTCTAGAAATGTCTTCTAGGCAATGAATAAGCTCAATTAAAAGAGCTGATAAAGTGATACCAGTATTTGCAAGTAATTATCAATGGAAAGGCATTTTCAAAGACAAATCTACGTACAATCTCTTTATAGCCTTCAGAGATTAACACTTGCTATGTATTCTGATGACAGGGAAACTCATTTTGAACCTCAAGTGAAATGTAATCTGCCCTTTCCCAAAGTAGCACATCCTCCTTAATGTTCTATCGGTATTCTATGGTGCATAATGCAAGGTACATGTCGGATCTATTAGTATAGAATATAAATGTCTTAACACAATAATGAAGTAAATGACATGAGACATATATTAACCAGTGTGATGTAAGCATTCCTAACCCTATATGAAATCAGCACATTGTACCCCATAAATGCATTAATGTATACATGATCTATGTGTTTATGATTTAATAAAAAAAAATAGTCTATCGGTATTAAAGAAGATCATATTCTATGAAAATTCCACAAAAATTTGGGAAAATTTGCCTTCTCTCTCAGTATATTAGTACATTCCTAATAACTTTCAGGTTTTACTTCTTGTTCTTTAAAGCCTAAAATATTTACTCTCTGGTATTCTTCAGAAAAAGTGCACTGAGCTCTGCCCTAGAGAAATTCTCAAAAACCCTGCTCTTTAACTATTACCTCCTATCCTGCTAGTGCACTTGCTCAAAGAATTTTCATACCTAGTTAATTAATCTCTCATTTCACACCATCTTTGTCTATCATCCATCATTATGACCTTACCTTGCAAAGATCAATACCCTTGTCTCTCATTTATCCCTCTGTTTTAACTGCTTGATAAAACCAATCAATATTAAACCCAACCACCCTTTCCCTTCTTTGTGCTGACTGATGAGCACTGAGAGAAAACAGTATAATACTCCACTTTAAATTTATAATTACAAATCTCAAAGGGTCAGTTAAAACTCTGAAAATTTGATAGCGTTTGCTTAACAAGTTCTCCAGTTTCATACTTTCTCCAATAAAACTGCCACATCTCTTTCTTATAGAGATAACAGGTGGGAACACACTCTTTTTTCTTTCTTCTTGAAACAGAGTCTTACTCTGTTGCTCAGGTTAGAGTGCTATTATGTCATAGCTCACAGCAACCTCAAACTCCTGGGGTCCTAATCCTCCTGCCCTAGTCTCCTGAGTAGCTGGGACTACAGGTGCCCACCACAATGCCAGGTAATTTTTTCTATTTTTAGTAAAGATGGGGTTTTGCTCTTGCTCAGGCTGGTCTCAAACTCCTGATAAGTGATCCCGACTTGTCCTCCCAGAGTGCTAGGATTACAGATGTGAGCCACAGCACCCAGTCTGTATTTTTCTTGACATCTTCTATTAAGTCTCATCTAAAAAATTTTGAGTATGAAGGCATCAGCATTAAGTCATTCCTTGCTATTAAGTTATTGAAGAAAACCAATTAGGGACCTAAACCCCATGCCTATGTTGTGGATACAATGATGAAGGAGACAGACTTTGTGGTCGCCCTCACTGAATGCACACCCTACTAATGGGATAACAACAGTTATTTTTAGTGTTTAGACAACACATCAGTAGTTGCTATGAAGTTGGGATGGGACGAACATATGATTATAAAGCAATACGGAGTTTCTTTGTGTTGGTGGGATAGTCCCATTTCTTGATTAAGGTAGGTGCCATAATTATGTGATAAGATCACACAAAACTACACACGCACACGTAGATATCCTCACTTTAGTGTGTATAAACACTAGCGAAAACTAAATACACCTGCCAATATCAACTTCCTTACTTTTATATTACGTTGTATTAAGATTGTAGTGGTAATTCCTTTGCTATAGACATTTGTCAAAACTTGAGCTGTATACTTAAGCATTCTTTTTATTGTACATAAATTACACCTTGATCAAACAAAGTTGGCATACAAAAAATATGTACACTGTAGGGTTAGAAGACCACGCTACATAACTAAGCATGTCCTATGAAGGGGACAACTGGAAGCTACCTCTTTTCCTCTGGACTCTGCCCCATGGATCCTTTCTAGCAACTGATTTCACAACATATTCTTTCACTGAACAGTTTGTGGTAATACAATTATGTGAAAACTTTTTTAAAAAATTTTAAAATTATTATGAAAATAAAAAAAAATCAAGCAACAAGAAATTGGTAAGCCTTGGCACTCCACATATTTCTACAAGTTTAGATCCTACACCACTGAGTTAAGTTATGGTTGTAGATTGAGTATTTTCTTCAATTTCCTGCTGGAACTCATTTTGTCAAATAAATCACTATATTTAATATTCTTCAAAGAGCTAACAGCTGGATATATTCATTTTAAATTTTAAAATACTTGTAGGAATAAACAATCAAACCTTCACATCAGACTCAAGCATCTTTTTTTTCTTTTCTTTTTTTTTTTTTTTTTAAATCAGGCCCTGGCAAGGTTCAGATTCACTGTCTTGGTTTGCAGGGCCAGCTCTTTAACTACGGAGCTATGGCACCCAGCTCAGACTCAAGCATCTTAAGAGCTGAAAATTTCAACAGTGCCAAATGATTTCTATAGAAGTTTAGCATCATCAATGCAAATATAATTAATACAACAACTTCTTGACTAAACACGAACATAGGCCTTTAAACTAATGGCTACCACCATATGCAAAAGGTTGTCGATCAAATACAACTTTAATGAAAATTGAGACAGCAAGAGAAAGAAAAATAAAATGTTATATTGCAAAGGAAAAATCTGACTTGAGGGCAAAACACATTTTTATTCCTTTCTAGTTTTATTGTCAAAAATTACGTTGATAAAATTCTGCTCTACAGTGAATAGTGTAATAAAAAGAGTGTAGTTTATTTTTAGAGTGTGCTGATTAATACCTTTCAAGATATTCAAAAGGGGGTCAAAAAAACTGAGTGAATCACTTGAGATTTCTCACATTCATAGTCACATTTAGGACATCTTTTATTGAAACTACGTGTAGCCTTAACAATATTGTCCAACCAGTGATACAACATTCAAATACTAAAATACCCACTGACATTTTGTATTCCTCATGACAGCATGAAAATGGGCTTGGATGAAATTTCAATGTAAGGAATGATAAATGAAGGCAGTTTACTATAATCTGCTTCCCTCCATTCTTTTGCAGGGAAAGGTGGTAGTGAACATCCAAACATAATTATTTTATTTCTACCCTGATAAAAGAACCAAACTATTAAAAATATTGATTCTTTTAAAACAATAAAACAAGTTAACACTCTGGGTATTCACCACGTGCCGGACATTATTAAGTGCTTTGATCTGATATTTCACTGAATACTCACAACAATGCCTATCTTCTAGATGTAAAAAAATCTAAAATCAGTTAAGAAAATGAATAGACAAGCCACATACTGGAAATAACATTAGCAGAACATAATACGATAAAGGTCTGGCAGCCCAGGCACATAAGTGCTACATTCCAAAATCACAGAGACAGAAAGTAGAACAGTGGTTGCTGGGGGAGGACAAATGAGTTATTGTTTTAACGGGTGTAGAGTTTGGTCTCATAAATTGAAAGAGCTATGTAAAGGGACGGTGGGGATGGCTGCTCAAAATTACAAATATATTTAATATCACTGAACTGTATACTTAAAAATGGTTAAGATGGCTCGACACCCATGGCACAATGGTTACAGCACCGACCACATGCACCGAGGATGGAGGGTTTGAACCCGGCCTGGGCCAGCTAAACAACAATGACAACTGCAACCAAAAAATAGCCAGGCATTGGGGCCAGTTCCTCCCAGCTACTAGGGAGACTGAGGCAAGAGAATTGCTTAAGCTCAAGAGTTTGAGGTTGCTGTGAGCTGTGACACCACAGCACTCTACTGAGGGCGACATGATGAGACTCTATCTTAAAAAAAAAAAAAAAAGGTTACGATGATAAATTATGTGTATTCTACCATAATAAAGAAAATTTGAGGAATTAAAGAAATTAATTTAACATATAAAGTGAGCAAAAAGATTTAAGCAGGCTTTCAAAAATTAGGACACATGTGTTAACATTTAATTTGTACATGAAAGAGTGTTCAATCATTCCTTCATGCAAGAAAGTGAAGATGAAACTACAGTATGATTCCACCACATAAGCTAAAACAAAAAACTGACATCATCACATGTTACACAGGTTCACACACTCTTAGAGGGAATATGACATCACACAACCATTTTGGGAAAAGAGCATTTATAATCCGAAATATATATCTACCCTATGACCTAGCAATTTTACTCCAAAGAAATGATGCTCACAAAAATGCCTGTAATAGAATGTTCAGTCATTTTATTAACAGTAGTAAACAAAGGAACAGTCCAACTGTCCATCAGTGAGAGACTGAATAAATAAACATTTATGTAACAGAACACTACATTGACCAAAGAAGCCTTATATAAAAGAACGTACACAGTATAACTCTATTTCTAAGGAATTCCAAAACAGGCAAAACTAAAGTCTGAGGGGTGGGAGAGGAGCAATGGTTGCTTTGGGTGGGTGGAGAAAAGAACTGACTAGGAATAGTCAGTGGGAAACTTTCTGGGGTGATGGTCATATTCTACATGCTGACAGGGATCTAAATTATTCCAGTTAATGTATTTGTGAAAACTCAATAAATGTATACTTAATATTTATGCACTTCATTTTTACAAATTTTATATCAAAACTAAACACAGAATTCTCATTAATGATATGTGTGTTGAAGTATATTGATATCTAAAATTGACTTTTAAATGTACCAAAATTAAGAAGGGGCTCAGAACATCAATAACTCAGTGGTTATGGTGCCAGCCACATACTCCAGGGCTGCTGAGTTCAGGCCCAGCCCAGGCCTGCTCAACAACAACTACAATAAAAAAAAAAAAAAAAATAGCCGGGTGTTGTGGCAGACACCTGTACTCCCAGCTACTCACGAGGCTGAGGCAAGAGAATGGTTTAAGCCCAAGAGTTTGAGATTGCTGTGAGCTGTGATGCCACAGCATTCTACCAAGGGTGACATAGTGAGACTCTGTCTCTAAAAAAAATTAAGAAGGAAAATGACCAGATAAAGGGATGGAGAGAGAAAAACAGTCATGTGATAAAGGAAGCATAATAAATGTTAATGGTGGAGGGTATGCTGGTGTTCACTGTAAAATTCTTTCCACTGTGGCAGGATATTTAAGAATTTTAGTAATAAAACATAGAGAAAAAAACAAACCTTCAGGTACAGAGAAATAATTTCCCCTCAGTTACAGACCACTGATAAAAGTGATCAAACGTAGCCATGAAGCTTGCTCACACTAGTGACAGTCTCACCATAGTGACCCTTTCTATACAATCAGTAGAACAGCGAGAATGACATTTGGTATATAGATCTCAACTCTAGTCATTGCTTTGCACATGGAACTTTCTCTGGCTCCCCAATGCCTTCGCCATAGGGGTCAGAAGACTGAAAAGGGCATCTCAAGCCACCCCTTCCTGTCTCTGTCCACCTCTTCAGCCAAAGTGGCCTTCTTTCAGCTCCTTGAATCACCAAGCTCAATTCTGCCAGGGCCTTTGCATACAATGCTGCGAAGAGAAGAAAAGCCATTAAACCCCGTAACAATTCAGAGTCTTAGGATTTCAACCATATCACTCAAGGACCTGTCAGCTAAATCAGAACTAAGTTCTAAATGCATAATAACAAATGATTGTTCCAACATCACAGCAGTCAAAAGAAGGAAAGGAGAGGAGAAGGGAGGAATAAAAACAAGTACTAGCTGAGATCCTGGTAGAAGCCCTGGGCCAGGGATTGGGGAACTGAGTACAGCTATGCTGTCAGCTGCCTAAGGACTGGGCAGTGCTCTCTGCTTCCCCAAGGTAACAGAGCTGACCCTGAGATTCCTGTACTAAGAAGGGACTGTCGAAACCTATTCAAAGAGTCACCATTTAGTAGCACCTCCTGTTTCCCAATAAGCATAGGTAAGATCACCAAAGCAGGCTCTCAAGATTCCCACATACGAAGTTTAACATTAAGAGTTCAGACACACAACAATATAAGCCACCCACAGACGTGCAGCCCAAAGACTTCAGAAACTGTAAATCAACATGAACTATATATACAAAATAGTAAAAGAAATAAAAAGCAGACAAATTAGCAAGTAAGAAGAGCCACAAAAATGGCCTGGCAAGGTTTTGTTCCTTAACGGAAATAAAACATTAAAAAAAATAAGTAAAAACTCAACAAATGCACGAAACATCAACTGGTCACAGTTGAGGAAAGCTGGTGATCAGACAGATTTATATGAATTACACAAACCAGAGATAAGAAATTTAAAACATGAAGAAGTTAATAGATATGCAGGGAAAGATTGAGAAGTTCTAACATGGATCTAAACTGAAATCCCAGAAGGAATAATAAAGAGCTGAAGAAAGGCCATGTCTGAATGAATACCAACTAAGACACTTTCAGGATTAATAAAAAAGATCTAAACCCACAGGGGTACAGGACAGATCAAGCAGGGGGAAAAATTGGAAATCCAGTTAGTTTAATGAAACTGCAAAACACCATGAAGATCTGAATGTCATGCTCACTGAATGCCACTAAAAATGCTGAACAAAACATGTGTTAAAACTCTTCTTGAATGCTTCTATAAGCTGGGAAACAAAACAAGGAAAAGCCACAAACATGCTCAGACCAATGACAGAAAGGAGGAGGCATATGGAAGAACCAGGATCAGCTTGTACCTTAAAGGTCCAAGTGAAAAATAAACACAAATGTTTTAAAACATGACAACGGGCAAATTAAAGCAAGCAAGAAATTGATAAAAATTCAGAATGATGGTCCTTTGAGTAGAGTGAAAGGGGAGTGGACAGGGAGCACAGGGACATGGCCCTGGGAATTATCAGGATGTTCCTTTTATCAGAGCAATAAGGTCATGGATATTTATTCTATCAGTATTAATTTCACACCTTACAAAAATATGTATGTATTAAGATACTACAGAACCTAAAAAAATGCAAAGAAGTAATATCATCCAATTTCTGAGGCCCTTATAAAGTATGAACTTTTCTCAGAATTCAGTAAAAATTTCCACACCCAAGTTCTTACATAATATCTCAGCTGCATTCAGTTAAATATACTTTGGCTATAAAAAGCTGAAGGGACCAATTATTTCTTTCCCTTTATTTGCATGTGTGTTCAAATGGGAGAAAATTCTGGATTCTTAACTAATTGTTTGACTTTGGAATTAAACTCTTTTCTAAAGTTAGATATTGCCTGTGTAGACACATCAATCACCCGAAATAGTTGTGGAATTTCCAAGCATGTACCAGGACAGATTCTGCATTGAGACTTTACCAAGAAAAGTCAAATATATAATTACTTGCCAAATAAGCAATGAAAAAAGTCATGCTGTATTCAAAACTTTGCCAGATCATGGTAAAACAAAACTACCTAGATACACGTTTTTCATGCAGATAGAACTATACATGTTTTATACATAGCTGTTTTAAACAACAGCATTTAATGTAATGCCGTCCATATTCATGAACAGGTGTGCCTCCCTATTTATGACAAATGCATTAATTTAAAACTCAGCAGGATTTATTTCATGAATCTCTTGACAGACATCTATAATGTCTATTTCTTTCTTATTACTCTGTGTGCCTATGAATAGCATACATATAAATACACACATATAACCCTTGTTCTTTCTTTATAATAAATTCCTAGAAGTAGAATTTTTAGATCAAATCATACGAAACCACCAACATTCAACTGTTTTATCCTTATAAAAATGACAATGTCAACAGAGCCACCTAAGAACTCTAAAGAATCTGAGCATATATAAGGCTCCTAGTCTACTTACCAATTCCTTTACTCTGACAAAATGCAGTATTTGCCTTCTTCCTCCCCTCCTCTGTGTGGCTTTAGCACCACCCTTACCTCCCTCCATTTAGTGTCCCTGGGGCCTGTGAGATTAGTATGAACACACTGCCAATCATAAAAGGGATGTTACCATGACCTCACTCTCTTTAAAATGTATGTACTCGATAAACTATACTAAACTATACATAAATGAAAGTGTTGAGAATAAAGATAACCGTAAGATACCTAGAGATGTTTAAGGACAGTTTCTGGACTTCTAAAAAACATACAAGGTCTGATAATTAAGTTTGCAAACTTGCCACTATGTGCTTACACTGGTAACACTACAGGAAAAGCTCAGTAAGGTTTCATAACCCTGCTATGTCAGTGTCTCACAATTGTGATCGTGTTGATGTGTGACACTGTCTTGCTGAGTGGCATTCATTATTGTTGTTGAGTGTTTTGTGTGCCATGGCAAGAATGTTGGAGCTTGAATGAGAGCAATGAATAAACATTACATTTCTTGCTCAACTTGGCAAGAGTGGAAGTGAAAACAGGGACACATTAGTCCAAGTTTATGGGGATAATGCTGTGAAAAAAACAGCAGCATACAAAGGATTAAACCTTTTTCTTAAGGTAGAGAAAGCATCACTGGTGAAAAGAAGTCAAAGTAGCCAGTAACAAGCAGAACTGATGAAAACATTGCAAAACTTTCTTGGATTGTGCATCAAAATCGTAGGCTGGGTGTACCATAGTAAACCCAGTAAATTGATAGAGAAACAGGAAAGTCATTTTTGTTCTGAGACACAGTGTCACTTTATCACCGCTGGTAGGTGCCATGGCATCGCAGAAACCTTAACTCCTGCCTCAGCCTCCCAACTAGCTAGGACTATAGGAACCTGCCATGCCACCAGGCTTTTTCAATTTTTAGCAGAGACAGACGCTTGCTCTTGCTCAGGCTGGTCTTGAACTCCTGAGCTCAAGCAATGACCAGCTGCAGCCTCCCAAAGCACTAGGATTACAAGTATGGGCCATCGCACCTGGCAAAACAGGAAAATCTTAACTAAAAATCTTGGCATGAAAAAGGTGTGGGTCTTTCATCATGACAATGTACGAGCCAGTAAACAGATCACAGTATTAGAACACCCTCCTTATTCTCCTAATCTGGCCCCCATGACTTTGTTCTTTATCCAAAGATAAAGGAAATATTGAAAGGAAGACATTTTAATGATATTCAGGACAACAAGGGTAATACAACAGCTCTGATAGCCATTCCCGAGTTCCAAAATTGTTTTGACAGGTAGACTAGGCACTGACTTCAGTGCATAGCTTCCCCAGGGGAGTTCTTTGAAGATGACTGTAGTGATATTCTACTGATGAGATATGTAGTACTTTCTCTAGGAGGAATTCATAAACTTAATTGTCAGACCGTGTCAGCATATAATTTAACAATTCTTTAAACATTTAAAAGGGGACAGGGTACAGAAGAGAAACTGTAAATATGAATGACAGCAGATGGTGGGGAGAAGATGAAGGGTCATATAGTGAGCACAGAGGAAGGAAATGGACAGGATGTGTACCATCTCATAACATGTAGCTCACACTTGTATCTTGATAAACAAATGGCAAGTGCTGAGTCCTTGTAGGTCTGGCGCTGTCCACAGACTGAAATTTTTTAAATCATGGGCAGTTATATGGTAGAAAATTTTATCTCATTTAATCAACCTAAGAGTACTCAGGGAGGTATCTTAATAACAGAGCTATTAAATAATACAGTTGTACTCAATACATATTCTTTTTTTTTTTTTTTTTTTTTGCAGTTTTTGGCCGGGGCTAGGTTTGAACCTGCCACCTCTGGCATATGGGGCCGGCACCCTACTCCTCTGAGCCACAGGCGCCACCCGCTACATATTCTTGTAAGAAAAATTTCATCATTACACTTCACTTTCTCTTGAGATTTATAAAGCATACTCAACTGAATTAGACTATAATAAGGTACATTCTATAGTTTAAAAAAAATTAGGATACACTGGTATGTACAGTATACTCTTTTAATCATATAGGTAGAAGCAAGGTCTTGCAACAAGGAGAAACTAGGACAACCCAGTAACAGCGTGAATAAGGAACAAAGGAACCAACTTTTAGGTCAACCTAGAAACTATAAAAAGGAATAGCTATGAGCTATTTATGCAGACTGAAAATTGATATCACTAAAGTGGTCACGTAGGTATTTCCTCAGTAAGTGTATATTTTCCAAAGAAATAATGCTAATACTTATGTAGATCATCTACAAGAGAAGAAAGTGCTATATAAACATATCAGCTGTATGAACTCTTGTTACTTCCTTTACCCAAATATGAAGTTCAAAATATTAACAAAGGGTAAAATGTAGTAATACATGAAAACTCGTGTATATGACGGAAATCATTTCTGTACAACACACGTTTGAGTGAGCCTCCAGCAATCTCACTGGAATCTAACCACGCTTTTTCTCTTTCCTTTTTGACTAACTTAATTCCTATTTCTACTCAACTGTATCATGGCAAACTCTGAAACCTTTCCACAAAGTCTTTCCTAACATTTTATATTTCCTATAGGGCTTCTACCTCATAGCAAGAAGAAAACAGACTTCTCTCTTAACAGCTAGAAAGTTCCTTAGCTTCATGCTCTCTCAGTTTGAATCTTATAAGCAAGAACATCTACTGTTGTCTCACACAGAGAAATCAAACAGTTTACCTTCTTACCCCACTTATGAATCTAATTCACCATTGCTCTTTCATGGCACTAAATGCCTATACTTAAACAAGTCTTCTTTTTCCTTTTTCTTTTTTTTGAGACAGAGTCTCAAGTTGTCCCCCTGGGTAGAGTGCCATGGGATGATAGCTCAAAGCAACCTTCAACTTGGGCTGAAGTGATTGTCTTGCCTCCATTTTTCTATTTTTAGGTCTTCCTTTTGCTCAGGCTGATCTCAAACTCCTGAGTTCAAGCAATCCTGCCTTGGCCTCCCAGAGCGCTGGGATTATAGGCGTGAGCCACTGCGTCTGGCCTCTTCCTTATTTTCGTGTTCCATTTTAGTTCAATCTCTGGGTCCTGTCAAATCCATCCACTAAATTTCTTAAAGTGCTTATACTTTTCAGAGGTGTCCAACCTGAGGCCATGGACTCATGTTGGTTCTGTGAGGACTTTTTCACTTGTCTGTGGTGTCGGACACCATGTAAAGTGTGCACAGACTTCTCTGTTGCTCATTAGCTTTCTTAGGGTCTGCGTATTTTATGTGTGGCCCAAGGAAACTCTTCTTCCAATATGCGGCAGAGGAGAAAAAAAAGATTAGAGACCCTGTTACATCTTTCTAATTTTTTTTTTTTTGAGACAGAGTTTCACTCTTGCCCTTGGTAGAATGCCATGGGCTTAAGTGATTCTCTTGCCTCAGCCTCCCAAGTAGCTGGGACTACAAGTGCCCTCCACAACATCTGGCTATTTTCTTGTTGCAGTTATCATTGTTGTTTAGCTGGCCTGGGCTGGGTTCGAACCCACCAACCTCAATGCATGTGGCTGGTGCCGTAACCACTGTGTTACAAGTGCCAAGCCCATCTTTCTAATTTCTTGCCAGAATGGCTGAAGAGTCTGTGAATGTGCCTTCTAAAAATTCAATCTCTGCCCCATAATGCCATAGAAACAGAGTGGCCTCATTTAAAAAAAAAAAATCTGATGGAGGCATTCACTAATTAAGTTCTATAAATGGTTCCTAATAATTTATAGGCGAAAACTCAAGACTCCTCTACTTACATGATGCAGTCCCTCTCTCTCTCACCAGCTTCTTATCAAATTATTTTTAGTTCAAATTTAAGTGAACTGTGTTTTTTCTTTCCCCTCCATGTTCTTATTCAGAAAACACAATACTTCCTTATCCACAAAGATGGAGACTCCTGAAATGACACTTTCCAGGGAAGTCATCTGGATTTCAAACCTACCCTGGGTTAGCAGACTCTTCTATGCAGGGGGATGTCATTTGTGATTACTAATGGCATACGGACTCAGCACCCGTAGCTCAAGCGGCTAAGGCATCAGCCATATACACCAAAGCTAGTGGGTTCAAATCCAGCCTGGGCCCATGAAACAATGACAACTACAACCAAAAAATAGCCGGGCATTGTGGCGGGCGCCTGTTGTTCCAGCTCCTTGGAAGGCTGAGGCAAGAAAACTGGTTAAGCCCAAGAGTTGGAGGTTGCTGTGAGCTGTGATGCCACAGCACTCTACCCAGGGTGACAGCTTGAGGCTCTGTCTCAAAAAAAAAAAGACATAGAATCAAACACAAAGTAATCATTTATTAGAATCTTCTACTGGACAGAAGAAATCAAAGGTGTGGATTATGCCATTGATTTCTGCATTATGGGTCCAAAGTAGATACTTAATACTTTTATTAAAACAAACAAAAAAAAATCACTAAGTACATTTAATGGTAAAATTGTATGTACAAAAGTCTTTAGCCATTTTTTAGTACTCACTAATACTAACACTTGGTTGTAAAACTGTATTACTTCATTTATGCCACAAATATTTACTGCCCAATGTTTTCTAAAAAGCAACGCTACTCGGTGTAAAAATTTTACTTTTGCTTTGTTATATAAATTGCCATCGAGATTATGTGGCTCACTATAAAAGTTTAGAGACAGACTCCATCTCAGTCAACAGTGTCCTTTCTGATTCACTCATGCAAGTTTCGACTTGCTGAGCTTATCTGCTCTCCTGGCTAGGAGGGATTCATCTGTTCCCATTTGTGCAGATTTTATGTTTCCAGACTTTTGTGAATCTCAAGACTTTTGTAACGACCCAGATATAGTTAGCTCTGACAATAATTTCTACAAATGACAAATCTGTGTTGATATTCAGGCATATTAAATTATACCTGAATTAAAGATAGAGAAATGGTTGTAGACTCCACACAGAACTATTTTTTTTTACTGTACAGGCCACCAAAAAAAATAGAAAGAAAGAAAGAAAGAAAAAAAAGTAACCGGGAAAGTATCTTTTAAGATTTCTTCAAGCATATGGAAGTTCACAGAGTATCAAAAATTCGTAATTTCTCACTGGTTAAATTATTCTTATTGCCATACAACCACCAATTTATATTCTCTCAAATGTTAGGTTTTATATAATTCTAAAATGAAAACATGTAATAAATTCAAAGAAACAAACCAAAAAAGATTCCATTAAAGCATTCTCCTATACCTGTTGATAGAAGAAATTCAAAGTTGGCTTGTCTTCTGTAAACTGGTTTAGAAATCCTTTTGGCAAATATCGAATTCTCAATTCATACCTAAAAAATAAATCACAAAACAGAACAATTGTAAGTCATTTTTTCTTTTTTCTTTTTTTTTTTAATCTATTTTATTGACCTTTTCAAAAAACCAACTTTTTGATTTGTTGATCTGCTGTATAATTCTTTTGTTTTCAATTTCATTTAATTCTGCTCTAATTTTGGTTATTTCTTTTCTTCTGCTCAGTTTGGGATTGGAATATTCTTCCTTTTTCAGTTGCTTGAGATGTAACTTCCCCTCTTTCCATTTTCTTGAGGAAGGCTTGCAGTGCTATAAATTTCCCTCTTAGGACTGCCTTTGCAGTATCCCAGAGGTTACTGGGCTTTTCTTTTTAGGGAGATTTTGTATAGGGAGATTTTGTATAGTGTCTTCATTGTCATTTTGTTCCAAAAATTTGGTAATTTCCTTCTTAATCTCGTCTATGAGCCATCTATCATTCAGCATAGGGTTATTTACCGTCCATGTTTTTGTATGAGTTTGCAGATTCCTGTTATTATTGAGTTCAACTT
>CAUYRH010020640.1:0-36632 GCA_963574655.1 Perodicticus potto | reverse complement strand
ACACACTATTTTAAAACAGTCCATCTATGCTTAGGAAAGTTCAGGGAAGGATGACAAGATTAGAAGTACTGGGCTACGATTCAGCAGGAAGCAGTTAGATCGAGTCTTCGCCCCTTTTCCCTAACAGCAGTTAGGGTTTCTACTCAGGGACGGAGAACAGATGCAGGACATTTGGCACCCTAGCCAGCTCAGCAGAGCTGGCGGACCTGCCGCCTCCTCCTTGGTGGTGTTGGTGCTGCGGCAGCCAGCTGAAGAGCCAGCAGGCTGGATGACAGGCAAGGAAAGAGACATCCAACGCCCACCAGAGGCTCCAATAGTCAAAAAGGCCAGACAACTGCCGAGGAGACACCTCTGCCTTGGTGTCTCCTCCACTTTACACTTAGGACTAAATGTGGAACCCCCATTTCCTATGCCTAGGTCAATTTCTTGTGAATTTCCTAGGCCTCAATTCCATGAGTGGACTGTATCCATTCATTGATACACTCATTCACCTTGCCCCCGGTGGAAGGGACTGTATTCATTCGTTTCCTGGCCGAGGAACCCATACACCTATATATACCCTGAGGCTAAAGGCCTAAAAGAGGAGACAGGGAAAGACAGGGAGAGGAACGGAGAAAGCTTCTCTCTCCCCACTTGAATTCTCTCCCTCTACCAGGAGCTTTAGTGTTTTCTTTATTCTTTTCTGTAAATCATTTCTGTCTTACCACTGAGGGGTGGTGGGGGGGAATAATGCAATGAAGAATAATAAAATACATGTATGTAACAATAAAAAAAAAGAAAGAAAAATAAGAAAAATAAATTCAGGTTATGTATGTTATATATAAATTTGTGGGCCAATGAATGTGAATGAAATGTTCAACGTATATTGTGGTCATTTATTCCTTCAGAGAGAGATCTTCTCTCTGGTCTTCTGTACAGATTGCTAACTATAAGGGAAACAGAGCAATTGTTTTGAGAATATTTAGGTCAAACAATAAAAGTTTAACTCTGAAAAAAAAAATAAAATAAATAAAAAATGGTCCCATGCAGTGTTTCCTTTTAGAACTCTTTCTTCTAATAGCATTCTGTCTAGATGAGCTCTAAGTCACATCAATTGTGTATGTTAAGGAGTGTATTTGTTTTTGATCACTGGGTAGCAAAGGGATTAACATTCACATTTCAAGTAACAGCCTAATCCTTAATTGGGTGGTGCCTGTGGCTCAAGGAGTAGGGCACAGGTCCCATACACCAGGGGTGGTGGGTTCAAGCCCGGCCCTGGCCAAAACTACAGAAAAAAAAAAAAAAAGAAAAAAAAAGAAAAACAAGTAACAGCCTAATCAAAGCAAGCAAGCTAGGGATTTTATATTGTTGTCCTCAGAATTCTTCAAGCCCCTGTCCATTACCAATTTCAAAGTTATTTCCACACATTAAGGTTTTTATAACAGCAGTACTCCACTCCCAGTATGAAAATCTGTATTACTTTTCATTCCTACAGTGATAATTTATTATTATAATAAACAATTAATAATTACATTATTAATTAAAATAATCAATTAATAAAATATAATTAATTAAGAATTAATTTAAATACTTAATTAAGAATTAACTTAATTTAATTAATTAATTAAGAATTAAATTAATTAAAAATACAAATGTATTATTTACAGTTAAAAATCAGAAGTCCACTCTACAAAATGATCCCAACAGAGTCATATTTCTTCTTGAAGTCTCTGTGGAAGAAGCTATCTTCTTGACTTGTCTTTCTTTGAGAATGCTACCCTATTCCTTGACTAGTGACTCCTTCTGAACCTAAAAGACAGTAATTGTGTGCCAACTATTTCTCACATCAAATCACCTTCACACACTCTCCTCTCCTGTCTCCTTCTTCCACTTTTAGATCCCTTCCGATTACACTGGGTCCACCAGATTATCCGGGATAATGTCCCTATCTTCACCCAGTTGATTAATAGCCTTGATCCAATATAAAACTTAATTCTACTTTTCCATGTAACCCAGCATATGCACACGTTCTAGGCATTATGACAGAGACCACTTTGGGGGTGCAGCAGTATTATTCTGTCCACCACACCAGGAAACAGTGATTATCCAGATTCTAATATATTTTTCCTTAGTGCCAACTTTGCACAAGCCTGACGGACACGTCCTACAGGAGAGTCTTTAAAAATGACTACGAATATCTCTGGACAGCTTTAACTACTGTGCTAGTCATCCACGTAGCCTGCCATCAAGACTTATGCTGGAACCAGTGATTTCATTGTCCATACTTGCCTACTTAAGTTATTGAAATCAAAGCCAAATTTATATCCTATTGTTACAGACAGAATAATGGACGGAATAACATCCTCCCCCAACAGCATTGCATTCTAATCAGTTAATCTGTTACCTTATGGAACAGAGATTCCTTGTGGAAAATGAGCTTTAGAGATGTGAGTTACTAAGGATCTTGAGGTGGGAATATTTTCCTAGAGTATCAAGGTGGGCTCAATGTAATCATGAGGGTCCTTATAAAAGAGAAGATGGAGAGTCATAATCAGAGAGAAGAAAAGAAAGCAGAGATGATAGACAGATAAGAGGATTGTTTGTGTGCTAAAATGCTGTCCTGTTGTCTTTGAATATGAATAAAGAGCCATAGCCAAAAAATGCAGATGACACATATGGCAACGGAATGGATTCTGCCCTCAGGTCTCCAACAAAAGTGCAGTCCTGACAACCTGCTTCAGACTTCTCACCTCCAGAACTGCAACATAATATTTTTGTGCTATTTGAAGCTACTAATGTCAAGTAATATTTTATAGAAGCAACAGGAAGCTAAAAGATCCATACACTATATTTTAGAGCTGCGATGGATAGTAAATGATTATAGTAAAAATGAAAGCTGGAAGTCAAGAGGGCCATTGCCTGACACGGCTGGTTCTGCGTGGTTTTGCCAAGCCTTATAAATTCCAGCACACTTGAACCCACATTCTAGTACAACTGTATACTGAATATTCAAAGACGTCTATTGTTGCCAAAACCTTTTTTTTTTAATAACACAGACATTCAGCCAAAGACACAGAAGATTAGTTGATTTTGAGTCCAAATGGCCTGAGGTCATCGTCTTTAGACTATTCATTTGATGATTTAGCTTCCCGGAATCAGGTGCCTGCCATTGCTGCCACATTTTCTAAAACAATTAGAGGGCTTTGCCCTGGCTAACACACAAATTTCTCTTTCATTTGAGAGGGAATTGTGTTAATGAAAACAAACCAGCAAAAATCCATCAAACAAAGAAAAAACCTTTCATCTTTCAGTTATGCTCGTCTACCGCTTTAATTTTATCTCAGACCTCCTTCCTCAGCTCTGTTCATTGGCTTATTCTCACCTTGATCATCCTGACCAACACCGTGGTTGCACCTGGGACTAGATGGAATTAGTTTGACAAAATATTACGTTTATCAGTGCAGTTGTCTTGTTGATGTTGTTATTTTGTCTCGTCTGAGGCCATTCAAATCTTATATAGACATTTTAAAGTATCACTCTTGACCATGCTTTCTGAACATTTTCGTAGTATTAATAGTGATAACTGGTCACTTTTACAACCTTCCTTTTTGCTGGAAATCTAAGTAGTGTTTGAAAATATGTGAGGTTACCTTTCACAAGTGAGCTCTTCGCTCTCCTTTAGAAGTTGGCAAGCAAGCAGCGCTTTGGAATTACAGACTCATCTCAGCAAACCATTTCCAACTGCAACATAACCATCTGTCAAACTAAGCTGACTACAATTCCAGGAGTTTTAAGTGGCCCATTATGCAGAAATTTCTTGGCCTAAAATCTTAGCAAACTCAGACGCAGACCCTGCACTAAATGGGTACAGATTATAGTTTACAAAATGTGGGATGCAAAATGGATTGTTTATTTCAAATTTTTTAAAATTTCTGTTACTAAATTTAATTTTGGCTCTACAGCATACATTTTCCAAGCTGAAGATGAATTTAAACAGTCATTCTAGAGACTGTCTCTGTCTGTACTGATTCTGGGGTAATAAACCAAAATATTGCATGGATATTTCTCCACAATTCTTCTTCATGTCTATGAAAGTTAGGTTTCCATATTAAAGTTAATTGTTTCACAAGATGTGAATAGTTGTACATTCAATATATCCTTTGTTTAAATATTTATGCTTAGCTTAGTTGTTTGTTTCAGGTAAGAAAAGGGCCTATACTCATTTATAAACAGAGCATTACATTCTTTGTGCTCTTTGGCATTTAAGATTTTAATTGAAGTTATGTATTTTAGATAACATTAATTTTATACACTAATAAAATTAGGCCTTACTATCACTATTTCATTTATATACTATATAAACAAAACCATCTTCTTATGCTGTTTATGTGGGGTTTTTTTCTGTCGCTTATAACAGAACAAATGAAACTGAGTAATTTATAAAGAAAAGTAATTTCTTTTTTACTGTTACGAACGCTGGGAAGTCCAAGGACTAGGGGCTGCTCGTGGCGAGGGCCTTCTTGTTCACGGATACACTGCAGAGTCCCGAGGCAGCTCAAAGTATTGTATCATGTGGAAGCGAGTGGAGACGTTAGCTCAGGCCTCTCATCTTTTTAAAAAGCACCAGTCCCATTTCTGTGATAACCCATTAACCCCTTGATTCATTAATCCATGAAGGGATTAATCCCCCTGCATGAGGGCAGAGCCCTCATGATTTCATCACTTTTAAAAGTTCCTGCCTCTCAGTACTGCCACACTGAGAAGCGAACTTCAGCAATCCTTTTGGAGGGGACATATATTCAAACCACAGCACTCTCTAAAGAACAAATAACCTGAAATGTAACCACCGCAGCAGGTAATATGCACGTTGTGTTCATCTTTGTCTTTTTCTCTACTAGAAAATGTCTCCCAGGCTTCTACATCTCTGCATCTATTTCTGATAATATGAATGATTTTAGGCTGATGAACTAAATCAAAATTCTCATTGACTTTAAAGTGTACATTTGTAAAAGTTGGTAATGCTCACTCTGTTTTTTCTCTCACTTTTACTTCTCAGTGATTCTACTTCCCAAAATAAATGTCCGCTCCAGGCTCTAGCTTGTGGATACCAAAGCCAAGATGTAGGGTTTGGGTATCAATTTGACAGCGTATTGCATTTCATAAAGAAAATGTACCATCCTATGACATGCACTATTAATATCAGAATTGAGTTAGCTTGGTAGTACTTATTTTGAAAATTTTGTTTCCGATTCCCTTCCCCATCTGGAAAAGAAGTTTCCGAACTGTTTCTGGGAGGAGAATGTGTTGGGATGCATTTGCCCTGCTGCTTCTCTAGTGTCATAGACACTGGGCTTTTCTGTCACTGTCCTGTGCTGGGCCAGTGGTTAACACTATTAAACATGTCATATGAGGCTGCTGCAATCCATGTTTATATGAGATAAATATACTTCAAAAATCTTTTTTTCCTTTACCCACTGTTTGAATGTGTTCTATATGACTTAATGTTATATTTGGCCAATAGAAACTCCAAATATTAATAATATGATTTTAATAAGATTAAACTGTATTTCTGTTTTATGTTTACAAAAGAACATAAGAATTGTAAGAAAAGTTTGCACAAATCATCTGAAAGCCAGAGTTTATCTGCACCACTGCTCTACCATCCTCATATTCAGCAGCAAGGCTACAACTCAGGTTCCAAAAAGGCTGCTTGAGCTCCAGCCATCAAAGACCCTTCTGAACACCTGGAAAGGGAAGAAACTAAAGAAAGTACCACAATTCAAATTTAAATATTCACTTACCTGCCACTCCCTTTGCAGCTTTGATGGATTCAGATTTTTCTGGGAGGTCTGATGTCCACATTTTGGGTCCTAGACTAGGAAGGAGAGAGTTTGGTTAGACATTCATGTCAGAATATAAGTCTCATGCTTCCTCTCTCCTGCTCTCTTTCACTAGAATTTTATTCCCTGTAATTTGTCTGGTGTAGAAAAGAGCAGCAGAAAAAGGATAGCAGCAGGGTGGGCTGTAGAAAAAGAGAAAAATATCTAGGATCAGCAAGTATTCTTTAGGACAATTATTTTATCTTGCAGTGGAACCAAAGCTTTGGGGAAAAGCTGTGAAATTCATATAATTATTCCATGGCTCTAGTATCTGCCATTGACATATTTAGATTCTGTGTGTATAGAACATTCAGACACGGATGTTCCATCTGTTTTGGAGATGGGGAAAATAGGCAGCTTAGGCAATACACATTTACTTATTTGCTACTGCATATGTATGTGAGATTACTCTTACTTTTAACCTCACAGGGATGGTGTTGACTTAATACAACCAAATCAGGCCAAGCTTACATGCTCTTTAAGATCTCTAGATAGAGACTCATCTAATGCCAAGGTAATCGCACATGTAATGTATTAGTTCTTAATAACGGGTGTATTTTTTTATTTTCATATTTATGTTGGAGAATCACCACACAGAATTTTTGTTTGTTTTCTTTTTTTTTTTTTAACCAGGGGCAGAGGATCAAACATAGGCATTTTCAAGTTCGAGAAACTCTAAAGAAAATTCTAAAGTATCTAAGTTAGCAACAAAATAATACTTAAGAGATTGTGTCCTAGGAGTATTCAGAGCTCTCAGCTGAGGATGAACTATAAAGAAAGTAGAAACCCTCATAGTGTAACCACTCTCATGGTGCTGAGAAACAAGCGCTAGGAGATTTAGTTATTAAAGAATCTCTTTGATTATGAAAACTAATGTCGGGCTCGACCTTTGTGCACTCACTTTGCAATTATCTCTGCAATTCCCAACTTGCACATAAAACAGCCTATTTTTCCATAGACAGGTATTTATGAAAATGTAGGAGAGCATCCTAAATGGTAGTAAATGGACTTTTTGCCATGACCTAGTTTAATTATAATAAGTTGTTCAAGTATGTCTGAGTTGTTGAAGTTCTGCCATTTCCTTTGTTGGGAGAAATAAAGCTGCTTTTAATTTATTTGCACATATATGATAATGTACATGCAAACAACTTGTTAGTTCTCACGCTAAGATGAACAAGTTGGAAAAATTCCAAACAATAATCTTTCAAAATCCTGGAGTGAAGGAAGAAAACCTATTTATACACATATGCATTTATCGCTAAAAAGTGTAAGATAAATTCTATTTAGCTGATCACTTGATCTTTCCAAGGTATAAAACATGTTTTGAATAGAGCAGAAAATAACTTTGACATCCAATTATATTAGGTTGAACAAATACAACAAGGGGCTTTTCTTTGGTGAAGCTCACCCTTCATGCCTCTCTGCCTTTGTGCTGTGTAAAATTGAAAAATAACAAGATGGGTGTATACACTATATCAAAAAATGTAAAGAATGGTCACATGCCATTAAAAAATCATTGTTTTGACACATACCATTAAGAAATCATCAATATAATATTCATGATAGATAAATGTAAATGCACACAAAAATGGAGAATAGACATTCATCTCTGTATTCATGAGGCTTCTGCGTGGGAGTGTGATGTTATCACACCTCCATAGACCTAACTAAAGAGGAGACACTGCAGAGGGGCTATATCATGAGGAAGGGCGTCTGCTAAGGTTACCTTTAAATTCATTCCTGTCCCTAACTAGTGATACCGGAGGAGTTTCAGGTTCGTGGTCTCGGCAATTTGAATAAGAAATCAAGGGACCACAGGAGTAGTGGTAAGTTAGAATTTATTTACAGAAACAGAATTACAACTACAAAAACCAAACCTCCTGGCAGAGAGAACCCAGGAGGTGAACAAGCTCTCCTGCTCCCTCTCCGAGGTCCAGCAGAGGTCTGTGTTTGAGCTCTCTGCTCAGGGGTTTATATAGTCCCAAGGAGTTGTTGTGCAGGAACTCTTAGGACGTGGGTCTTCCTCAGTTACAGCCAGCTGTCCAGTGAAGACTCAGGCCCTGGAAACTGACATGACATTGACCAGTCAGAAGAGCATGAGGAGGACACAGCAAGGCTGCCATCCATGAAACTGACTAGCCAGAAGAGCCCCTGAAGGAGACAGCCACGCGCCAGTGTCTCCCCTGCAGGTGTGTGGCCCTTCCAGCAAGCTGGTTCCTCCATCCACCACAGCATCAACACTGCCAGGGCCAAGGCGGTAGGTCATGGGGCCGCCTTGTCCTGCATCACTAGCTGCGAGGCAAATGACAAGTTTTATTTTCTCTTTTATTTTTCTGAATCTCATGTTTCTCATTTATAAAGTGAGCATAATAAAACTAAGTAACATATTTGGAGGTCTGGTCATAGTTGCTCCTACAAAATGGTTGTTAAATAAATTTTAGCTTTTATTGTTAGATTGGTGTGTAATTTTATTTATTTTTTTAATTTTTTGGTGTGTAATTTTAAAGATAAAATTGTCATTCTTTTTTAGTTGACAGACATTAGAATATAAACTTCATCTGTTCTAAAATTTCTATACAGTAGCCATTCTTTGAACTCTTAAAACTCTCAAAAACTCCCAAATTACATCATCAAACATAATTTTGCAATATAGAAATGGTGTCTTGTGACTCGAAACAATCTTAAAGATAAATTATCTCATTCAAATACTATAAAATAGAAGAAATAAAAATGGTGAGGAACAAATCGCCAATTCTTTTGACACCGTTGAAAACCCATGTGCCTTGCATTGCATTAGTTTAGCGATATAGAATTGGATCAAACGTGGTGCTTTCCTTTAATCCATGCATATATTTATTAAGTGAAAAATTCATAATTATATATAACCTATGCCTTTGAACTGGGCCCATTATTCTTTCGATGTTAAAATATTGTTTGAGGAAAATATCTTAGTTAGCTGGTCCTTATTAAAAACAAATGACTTTCACCTCTGAAACCCTCTCATAGCTGATATGTTTTATTCAGGAATTCCTACTAACATCCTTCCTATTCTTATCTTATTCAGAATAAATTAAGTATGTATATTTGTTTACTTAAAAGAAGGGACTATGTTGAAAACACTTGTATATAAAAGGTATATAACATGTATATTTGTGTTTACTTAAGTATGTATGTTTACTTAAAAGAAGGGACTATGTTGAAAACACTTGTATAGAACATGTATATAAGAAAACATTTACATAGACTCTTTTGATATGAGAAGAGTATTTAATGGAATATTTTAAAGTTATGTCCATCTTTATTATTGCTTTGTAATGAATAACAAATGATTTCCTAGTCACTAAGGAGTAATATATGATTTCCTAGTCAACTGCTTTGATATTTTTATACATATGCAACATTCCTATCATAATGGAGTGTAATATGTGATTTTCATTGTTGATGAAAAATGAGTAAAATAACCTAGAACTATTTTAAAAAGCAATTAATTCAAATGTGGCCTGTATTACATCATTTTATTTATAATATAGTTAGAGGTTTCCATATGTTACTATATACTATCTAATCAAAAACATAAATATTAGAAAAAGAGTCAATTTCATCCAACTTAAAATAACTATTAATGAATACTACACAAAGCTTGCCTTTAAAAATAATAAAAATCTGTGGCAGTACCCGTAGCTCAGTCAGCAGGGTACCGGCCACATACAGCGAGGGTGGCGGTTTTGAACCCGGCCCTGGCCAGCTAAAAACCACAATGCAACTGCAATTAAAAAAATACCTGGATGTTATGATGGGCGCCTATAGTCCCAACTACTTGGGAGGATGAGGCAAGAGAATCATTTAAGCCCAAGAGTTTGAGGTTGCTGTGAGCTATGATGTCACTGCACCCCTCCCAGAGCAACAGCTTGAGACTCTGTCTCAAAAAAAAAAAAAATAATAATAATAGGGCAATGCCTGTGACTCAGTAGGTAGGGCGGGGCCACATATACCTAGGGTGGTGGGTTCAAACCCGGACCCGGCCAAATTGCAACAAAAAAAATAGCTGGGCCTTATGGTGGGGGCTTGTAGTCCCAGCTACTTGGGAGGCTGAGTCAAGAGAATCGACTAAGCCCAAGAGTTGGAGGTTGCTGTGAGGTGTGTGATGCCATGACACTCTACCGAGGGTGACAGAGTGAGACTCTATCTGTATAAAAATAATAATAATAATAATAATCTATAGGTAAAAATATGTATTCTAAATGAATGGGGAGATTCAGAATGTCCCTTGAGAGAAGTTGTAAATTCAAATATAGTATGCTGATTATTTCAAAATGTGATATAAATGCAATAAACTCACCAACAAAATGCAACATTATTTTGCCTAATTGAGGAAATTATTATAAATTTTGTTCAAAGAGCTAGTGGCTGACACAAAATAAGATGATATTAGGAGAGGAGCCTTACATTTATGGATATTAAAATTATTTACATAGCTAAAATAACTTAAAAATTTTTGGACTTATGTCATGGTAGATAAATGTGAATGCACACAAAAATGGAGAATAGATGTTCATCTCTAATTCATTACATTATACTTGGGACATCTATTATTCATGAAATTCCACCAATACAACTCCTGTACTTTTCCTCCAATTGAATGGAAATATATTATTCATGTATAGTTCATAAAGGGGCTGTGTAGAAATAGTTTATGTATAACATGATGTTATTTTTCCAGTTTTAATGAAGGTGGTACTTTAAATTTTTGTTGGGATAATTGTGTTATACTCAAATAAGATTCAGAAGGATTTATAATTAGATTAAATCTTGTAATTAATTTATCTGAAATTTATTCAAGTGCATCACAGAAATCTTTGCTTGTAGAAAGAGAAATCTCCATTCCCTCCACCTCGAGCCCCTTGTAACCAACCATTCCTTTCTTGTATTGTCCTGAAACAAGGGAACTTGTTCCTAATCTGAAAAAGGGTAAAAATATTGTGTCTCACTAAAACCTCCCCAACTCTTTTTCGGAATTAAAACCTGCATCCCTGCCTTGTGCTAGTGGTCTGTGCCATAGAGTCCTCTTTTCTTTGGACCACAGCAGATGGCTCAAGGGAATGGTCCAGGGAGAGATTGTGAGATTGTCTTAGCAGAAGATGAGAGGAATCAGAACCATGAATTACAGATGGATAGTATTAGCCTGAAGCTGAAAACCAACCTTTCATTTTTTTTTTTAATTTTAATTTTTTATTAAACCATAGCTGTGTACATTAGTGTAATCATGGGGTACAGTGTGTGGGCTTCATGTACAATCTGCAATGTTTTCATCCAACTGTTCAACATAACCTTCATGGGATTTTCTCATTTATTGTGTGAAAATATTTGTGTTCTGCATTTAGTAGGTTTCACCTGTCCCTTCTAAGATGCACCATAAATGTGATCCCACCATTTACCCTCTCTCCACCCACTCTCCCCCTCTTCATCCCCGCCTTACCCCTTTCCCCATCTTCTTGTGCTATGATTGGGTTATAGCCTTCAGATGAAAGCTATAAATAAGCTTCATTTTGGGGCTGTATACATTGGATACTTTTTCTTCCATTCTTGAGATACTTTGCTAAGAAGAATATGTTCCAGCCCCATCCATGTAAATATGAAAGAGGTAAAGTCACCATCTTTCTTTAAGGTTGCATAGTATTCCATGGTGTACATGTAACATAATTTATTAATCCATTTGTGGATCGATGGGCACTTGGGCTTCTTCCATGACTTAGTAATTATGAATTGGGCTGCAATAAACAATCTGGTACAGATATCTTTGTTGTAATGTGATTTTTGGTTTTCTGGGTATATACCAAGTAAAGGAATTATAAGATCAAATGGCAGGTCTCCAACCCTTTACAAGCTGTGTATCTGCTCAGAGGCAGGCTGTTGGTGTCCTAAGATAGGAATCTGCCAACGTCCTTATTTACCAGGAAATTCATAGACTTCTCTTTTCTTCTCCTCAAACCACATGTCCTTGGTCTTCTGATGTGGCCTTGGGGACATGGGCAAATCTTTGAGTAACAGTCCAAGCAGCCTCGGTCACAGCTCATCACTTATATTATACAGGCACACATGTGATCTGAAGATCTGGTTAGAGGACGAACATAAAATGTGCACACTGTAAGGTCCAAAGACAATGCATAAGCCCTATTCTGGCTCAAAAATGTAGTCCACATAGACTTGCTTTATAATCTATTCTTTGTCTTTTTATCATTTTAATTTACTAAAAATAATGACTTTTATATTATTGTTGAAACTGTTACATAATTATGATCTTATTTATATTAGTGACATTTTATTCTTATGAGAAATATTACAAAAGATCCTGATTGATGAATTAAATATCCTTAACTTTCACAAAATGATAACACGATAGGCCAGGCACAGTATCTCACGCCTGTAAGCACTCCGGCAGGCCGAGGAAGGTGGATTGCCCTGAGCTCAGGAGTTGGAGACCAGCCTGAGTCAGAGCAAGACCTTGTCTAGCCAGGCAAGAAAAAGTCTTGCAAAGGGACTAGGTGTATCTGAATTTTTCTAATACTGCACCACAAATATAAGTGAAGACATAATTATAGACTTTGTTTGAGTCAGACTATTTCATAAGAACATGCTATCAGCCTAATTGATTTGAATCAGCTACTCATTCAAAATTTATATGTTTCTTTATTACCTGGAACAAGTTACATATTGCTAAGTTAAAGGAAATCTAATAATCCAGAATGTTAAGAGAAATTTAGAAATAACCACCTTATGCATTCAGTAGGGGTCCACAAAATTAAGCTTGTAAGCAAAAACCAACCTGCTTTCATTTTTAGTTTTCTTTTATAGATGCTTTGTCTATTTGTTTTCTTAAATAAACTTATCAGAACACAATTATACACATTAACTTATATAGTGTATTTGGTTACTTTCACACTATAATGACAGAATGTCATTTTGAATTTTAAATGGCTAAAATGACAGAATGGAATAGTCCCAACAAAAACTTGCCTGCATGGTGTACTATATTTGCTATCTGGTCTTCTATCAAATAAAAGTTTTGACCTTCGTATCAAAGAAATATATTAATAAAGTCTCAAATTCATCATTTTAGCTATAGAGAAGTGTTTTTTCATGTGTAAATTTTAGAGTACTCTAAAAATTGCATCATGACTCAAATAGTTATAGCATGAGAACTAATGATGTCTAATGTGGGCAATAATGTTCCTATTTAAAACAGCTATTTGTTTATTTTTAATGATCAATAAATATTTTTGTCAAATTTATTCATTTAAAATATCCCTCCCTATCAGGCAAGGTCAGTTTGGGGTTACAAACAGGGGACAAAGCTCTTTGGGTTTACAGCCTGCTAATAAAAGTGTTCCCATTATTTCCAGGTACTTCTCTGACTAGAGTGCTGATCCTTGCTGTCAGCAGTTCTTATAATTGCACCTTTTTATCTTTTTTCAATCTCTCTCGAAACAACTGGCCTTTCTGGTCATATCTGGGTCTGCTTTACCTGCTAAAATTTGGGCTCAGGAGATAATGCTTTCAGAGCTGTGTCTGATAATTTTTGCATCTTTTACAACCACAGAAACTGTATTTGGCAGCCTGGGATGTTGTAGCTTCAGAAATCACTGCAGATCCATGGCACATATTAACCAACTAGACTCATTTCACTGGGGGTTTCAAGGTGTGGAGTCTGCCCTGAGTTTGATGCTTACTATTTTCTGTATTGTGTGAGAATAGTCCCTTATTCTTAACATAACATTTTGTTTCACTCGAGTATTTTATACTTATTTCAGATTTTGTCCCCACCAATACTTTCCATCACAGTAGCCAGATACATGCTCACCAGAGCTGGTCTTGCAGATAACTGTAATGAGAGAGACACTGGGAAGCTCAGATATGCTTTCTCTTCTGTTTTGAGCCAATGTTATTGTAACTAATTGACTTATTTTATTCACTCTTTTCTTTAAATTAGTTAATTTCAAAGATTTCTTTTTCTAGGAGTAGAGCCCCAATAAACTGTTGCTAATTATCCATCAATTCTCATAGTTTTTATTATCAATAACAAACTTAATTTAGACTCATGCATTACTCCTATCACACCATCAAAGATTTCTTTTTCTAGGATTAGAGCCCCAATAAACTGATTGTTGCTAATTATCCATCAATTCTCATAGTTTTTATTATCAATAAAAAACTTAATTTGGACTCTTGCATTACTCCTAGCACACCATCTCTGTAGGGAGACAAGGCTACTGACATTAAAATAGCAGGATTATACAACTGTAAAACACATTTGAGGTTGCCAAAGCATGGGGGAAAATTAAATATAAGGAGTTTTACTTAACAGCTAAGAAAGATTATGAATCACAGCATATCCTCTGAATACAGTGCAATAATTGCACAAAAAATTAGTTCAATTGTTATTAATAGTTTTTTCTATTTATAGCTGGATACAATTTAATTTTCTGAAAACTTATTTATCTATTTTATAATATTTTGCAATGTTTTAAGGAAAAAAATCTAGATTTGTTTTAAAACCATGAATGTCCTAATTATCGTAGTTACAGGTAACATGAAAGAAAAGAAAAATACTATGTAAGGTACAAGGGAGATAATATATATTTGAGGCTGTTCAGATTAATTTAACATAGGCACTTGCGTTTGAACTGTGATGTGAAGAATGGATAGTATTTTGAAAACCATACTTCTGAGTGAAATAAGCTATACAGATATCCAGTCGTATAAAGAAAGACTTGTGATTGGAGTTACAGAATGAGTTTAGAACGGGTGAACAGTTTGATTAGACTAAAATATCTAGAAAAGAAATGTTTTGGATTTGTGATGTTTACAGATTTTTAGTATTTGTGTATATGTATGTGTATGTATATACAAATTCTGATAATTACATTCATGAATGCTTTTGAAAAAAAGTGCTGCATAACTCATCTTGAATATCACCACAGTCCCTTTCAAAGTCGTTCCCTTGGTAAGCTCTGCTCCGACACCAGTGCCTAGTGTACCCTTCAAAGCAATTTTGGAACTCCTTTTCTTTACTGGCCAACAAGGCTGTTATCCCATTACCCTTGTTGTTCTAAATATCATCAAAATGTTTTTCTTTAAATATTTCCTTTATCTGGGAGAAAAAAGATGTTCAAATATCTTTCATCTCTAAAAAAAGATGCTAAGTATCATCAAAATGTTTTCCTTTATCGTGAAGAAAAAAAGTCCTTGGAGGCCAGATCAGGTGAGTAGGGAGGCTGTTCCAAAACACTTATTTGTTACTGGCTAACAACTCCCTCACGGTGCTGTGTGAGATGGTGTGTTGTCATGATGCAAGAGCCATCAGTTGTTAGCAAAAGTTCAGGTCATTTTGATTATCACCTTTTTTTTTTAATTTTTATTAAATCATAATTGTGTACATTGGTGCAATCATGGGGCACAATGTACTGACTTTATATACTATCAGAAATATTTTCATTGAACTATTTAACATAGCCTACATGGCCTTTTAATCACTATATGAAGACATTTATCTAGCTTTTTCACTCAACATTCTTAGCACTTCTAAATAGTAAACATTGTTAACTACTTGTCCAGTTGTTAACACATTTCTAATGAATGATCCATCTCATATCAAAACAGGTCAGCATCGTTGTTTTGACGTTTGATTTGGACTGGTGGAACGTTCTTGGTGGTGCAGAACTGGCTGACTTCCACTGTGCACTGTGACTCTTTGTCTCGGGGTCATATTGGTTCACCCAAGCTTCATCGCCGGTGACAACATGGTCCAAAGCGTCGTCTTGACTCCGCCAAAGGTCTTGGCAAACCTCAACTCTTCTTTACTTTTACACACTGACGATCTCCTTCGGGACCATTTTGCACACATCTGTCCTAGGCCTCTATTTTTTAGTTAAGTTTTTCCTGTCGCTCTATCAGTGTTTACCTCATCCGCTATGCTTCTCATAGTCAATTATTTTGATGTAGAATTTGATGGATATTTGCAAGGTTTTCATAAGTTCTGCTTGTTACTGAATCTCCTGACCTCTTTCATCACTGACACTTTCTCTTCCCTTAGAAAAATATTTAATCCATTTGTTTACTTCCGTCTTCTTCATGGCATTTATTCTCATAAAGGGGGATTAAAATGTCTGTGACCTTACTTCCAATCTTGCGAAGTTAAACAGGAAATTTAACGTTTGTTCATTGCTCTAATTCTAGCTCTCATATTCTTGTAATGGCACACAAAAACCCACAACAACATTAATGAACACCACTCAACAATACACAGCCACAAGTTTCACACAGCTGCGAGACATGTATATACCAAGGTTATGAAACCTTAGTGAATATTTTGTACAGTATTGCCCATGTAAGCACATGGTGGCAAGTTCACCAACTTGTAGGACCATATACATGTATACATATATATACATATGACACACAGATATATTATATCTTGATATGTATAAATATATTTTGAGATATCTAGGAGATGAAACTCAAGTTTAAATACAAAACTCATTTTTGTTTCATATTTACCTTGTATGCATGGTCTGGATGTAATTTCACATAGTATTTTAAGTAATTTTGTGTCTTAATTGGTCACATGAGATCAGCTGTGGAACCGGCCTCCTGTGGCATCATGTCAGTGCTCAATGTATTTTGGATTTTAGAGCATTTAGTTTTGGCGGTTTTGCAACAGGGATGATACACTGGTATAGGATGGTTCAAATTCCAGGAGAGTGTTTTTCCTCAATCTGTTATGAATTTCAGAGTTACTGAAGCACTTCTTAGAAAAAGAATATATGATCAGAATATTTAAGATGATTAGAAATAGTTGGATGCACTATTCATATAGAGGTTAATATTTTATTTATGCCTTTAATATATTTGTCTTTAGTGTCTGTTACGAATAGGATCATGGGAGAGGTTGCTGGTATGAAATTATTATGAAAGAACTCTAGATCAGGAAAGTGAGGAATAGAATATTTCTGGGCTTTCACTACTTCCATAATGCTATGTACTATGATGTATTTATGCCATAAAATATATAGCTGCACCTTTTTGTGCTTTGTAATGGGCCATATCTCTGCACTTCATAAACTGGCCCATATCTCCAAGTCGTAACCAACAAATGCCATACTTCCTGAAATTGTTCATCCATGGGAAAAGAGCAGTAATAATGTAAACAACTGGGTAGAGAACAGGATTTAAGACATCAAACATATTTAAAGTTCAAATAAATTTATTCATCTTTAGTCTCGTGATAGTTTTAATAAATTCTTTTAAACATTGAATTAAAATGTCTTCTGACATTAGTGATTATGAAAGATATTTGATTTTAATATAAAATAGTCAGTGTAAACATGGAATCATGCAATTCTTATGTACAGCTCTAAAGTTTATTATTTTTAAGGTTTTTCTTGCCCCTCTGTTTCAGATTATAGACAGGTAGTTGATGATGATTTTACAGATTTTTCTTCTTTTCAGAAAACAGGAGTTCCTGTATATTATGAAACCACAATATACTGATTTTTTAATGAACAATCTTCCTTCCAAATGTCCTTTCATTCGAACACGAAAATTTAATTAGTGGAGACATTTCTTAAGCATGTAGTTAACAGAATCAAATGCCACTCCTTAAAAAGTGCTGTGTCTCTGTGTGAAGAAAACATGTTTCGTACTCAGTGAGTTCCAGAGAGAGAAAAGTGTACACTCTGCATAACGTAGCTGCCCTGAACCCAGGCCTCCCGCTGTCTCTCCCTTTTTGTTGTTGCTCTTTGCTGAAGTCTCCTCTTTCCATCCCCGAAGTCTTCCGTCCCTTTCTCTCCCTTTATGTCTAGATTCTCAGGGGTTGGACCTGCATCCGTTCATCTCCGTGGTCCGCTAATGATCCTTCAGAGGTTCGGAGACTCCCTAAGTGACTTGGCTCAGTTATGTCTTCCATGCTTTGTGAAGCACTGACATAAGCCACCACATAAGCACTGACACGTGCTGTAAGCACTCAGGCACTTGCCTCTCAAATCCCAGTCTAATGAGAAGACTAAATGATGCTGGGCAGCCACGGATTGGGAAGAATACATTGTTTTTATTATCCTTGTTAAGAATTTTTTTTTTTTTTAATTTGGAACAAAAGCTGATACAAGATATGCGGAAACACCTCAGACCATTATCTCCACAAATACAAAATAGAAAATGAATTCTATGTGAGAGCTGTGTGGGATTTCTGGAGCTCTGATTGCTTTTTTCCTTAGAACAGGTAATTGGAATAAGGTATGCAGGAGTCGCAATAACTATTAAATCATATTAAATATTACACAGGAATATAAGAACTCTGATATACCAAACTTGATTATGATCTTGCTTTCGCATCACATTTGTTATTTGATATTTCCTAAAAATACTAACAGTAAAATAAAACAAACCTACTATAGCATACAGAAGCATAGTAGCACCGACGACAGCCAAGAACCAACACATTCAGATAGTTGCTATTTAGGGAGCTCAGGGTCGCAGTAATAAAGACACGATGATGTGTAGGCCTCGCCCCGTAGAAGGCTCAGTCATCTACACACACGGCATTCTCCGTTCATCCAAGGAGAGTTGTGTCTGGGCCTGAGTCTACCTGGATCTGGGGTCAGAACTGTTCCTCATTTTCTATGACATGAGAGCATACTTACATTAGAAAAATAAAAATTTAAACTCAGGCACCAGACAGAACTACTCAGACAAGGGTTAAAAAATTCCAGAGCGCTATCTAGAGACATGGGTTGAATTCTCTGACTTGCTAAAGGAAGATTTACTGGTAAGCACTCAAGGAAAATAAAAGCTAAAAGCCTAGCCAGCTTGGTCCCAGGCATTTAGCAAGAGCTTCCTGGGTCAGTTTTAGGCTAAACGTGCTCATCTACTCACAGTAATACAGTTTCTCATATAGAAAATTTAAGAAACAGGGTTTCAAAAATTATTAGGTAAGAAGAGCTCTAGAAGGGGTAAAAGATTATTAGAGTAAAAATAGCATAACATTAAATTGTCTTTTGACTAACTAAACCCATTAAAAATAAGATTGCGCATACTTATAAATAATAGCAACTATTTATTGACTGCTAACCAAGAGTACCATTTCACTTACTGTCTTCAATGCATTATCTCAGGTCAAACAAAAGCCTCAGATGTGTATTCCACATAATTTCTTATACAGATGATGGAGCAGAACTATGAAGGTATACGCCTTTCCAAAAAGCCTGTTCTAGTAGTAATAAAAAGGGTTTTCAAATCCTAGTTATTTAATGGCTTACTTTATAATAACTTAATTTACTCTTTTTACTTTTTTACTTTATTCTTTTTATTTTTTCTGAGTTTATCAATGTAGAATATTTTTATAGACCCAAAGGGGGCAAAAAACACTACACCTCATTTTGTAAATTTTTCCAGAGTTTTATTCCCTAAACAAGGATCGCTTTTGTTGTGAAGCCTGGAAGACTTTTATAATTCATTTTTAAACTTTCAGTTACCAGGTTAGATTAACTGGTCCAGAATATTGCAACTCAATCCCTTATGAATAATATTAAACTAGCATGTCCCCATTGATTACAAAAATTCTGTAAGAAAAAATCAGGACAAAACAATGTTCATCAAAACATTACTATGGAATACACCAAGTAATTCAAATTCTAAATTTAAGAGGCAGGAAAATATGGCCAATCATTAAAGAAATTAAAGTTTCTAGAACCCAATAGAGAATAGAGATTTTTAAACTATGAAAATTTTCAGTTTTATTACCATAGCATAATCTAGCTTATTATGCCAGACACTAAGATTAAAAACAAAATACTATCTACTGGAGATACAGAAAGAAAATTCAACACTCATGCATATCACAGAAGGAGAAATGGATATAATGGCAGAGAACAAATATCTTTAAAATATTTAATGATGGTATTCTGAAATTAGAAAGAAGAGTATCAGTAGAAAGATCATAATGACTAGACAAGTTTGATTCATTGTACTGAACATTAAAATCTTCTTTGGGAAAGTTATTTTACTTAAATGAGCAAGAATCTTTTGAACACACACACACACACAAAAACAAAAATAAAAGAAAATACAAAACCCTTATAAAGTACCAATAGTCAAGTTTTATATAAAGTATTTTTTAAAAAAATGAGATTTTCACATTAGGAGATTCCATAATTCTTTTTCTAATCTGAAAAACTATTATTCTGTATACATAAGCAATAGCCAGTAAAAATTATGTTATTGAGATATGTTGTGCCAGGAAACTTATAAACGGTCCGGGTTCTTCAACATCCCGCTCAGAAGGAACAATTTAACATTAATCTTCATTCACTTCAGCAGACAAACCCAGATCCTGATAAAATCCTCACAAGATCAGCTTCAGCAGCCTAGAAATCTTCCATGTTGATATTTTCCTGGGGAAGGAAAAAACACAGGGGTATTTGTGTATCATCAGCTTCGAGAAAATTGTCCAAATTGGGAAGCAGCTCGTGCTAATAGACTCTATTAGTGGTTCTCAAACTGCAGGTAACGACCCCTTTGTAACAATGAAAATACATCCTGCATATCAGATATTTACACTATGATTCATAACAGTAGCAAAATTACAGTTATGAAGTAGCAATGAAAATAATTTTATGGTTGGAGGTCACCACAACATGAGGAACTGTATTAAAAAGTCACGGCATTAGGAGGTATTAGGAAGGTTGAGAACCACTGTCATAGAGGGAGAGGAGGAGAAAGCCTCAAAGACATGACTTTGGGAAATGTCTAAAATGGAAAGAGAAAGAAAAGTCAATAACAGAGGGAGAATGAGACCAGAAGGTAGAAAAGATGATAAAGAAAAAGAAAATCAGGAATGAGAGATAGTCAATATAACCTTGCTCTAGAATGAGCATTATGACAATTGAAGGCCAGGCGTATGCACTGGATTTTTAAAAATTTCATGTAAATGATTTATTACGTGTTTCTAGGGATTCAATGCTACCAAAGAGCACTGTCAGGGGAATCTCAGGGCAGGAAAAAACAGGGGAAATAGAAGCACTGAACAGAGAAAGATAATTCCCTAGGACTTCTATTACAATATATCCCTGGGTTGTTATTATCTCCAAACTATATTAGGACTAGTTAGCATGACATAATTTTTTCAAGTAAAAATAATAGAAAAAGGTATTTTTTTATCTGATTTTAGAAGTAAGTTACGCTCTTCGGCTCTGCTAAGCTATTTGAGGATCTCATTTCTTCCTTTAAAAAAATCCAAAAATAACACATGAATAAAATTAGGTTCTGCCATGAAATGTGATTGCTATAAAACATTTTTCTTTTGACACTTCTTCATATATGGCAGATGTTTTGACAACCACCCTTATTATCTGTGTGTTCTGTCTCTGTCCTTGCCAGCATCTCCTGACAGGCAGTGATCAGTGTTAGCAAACAGCTCGACTGGGGCTAAGCAGTGGGCTCCAGATAGACTCCAGGCAAAACAAAAATCTTTTCTTGCATAGGTGAATAATTAATTAAGCACCATTAAGTTTTTCTGCTATAATTAATTAATAATTAATGAAGCATTATTAAGTTTGTTCTGCTGTTCTTGCTAAAAGTGAAAGGAAAATAATTTAACCTGTAATGGCATTTTGTTCACATGTAAATGAACATTATTGTAAAACTCAATCTTCCCTCTCTGCTAACAAGATGCTGATGTTGTGGTTAAAAAAAAAAAATGCCCTTTGAATTTTTATCATTGCCATGTAGGATTTATTAAACACTGATATCGTTGTATGAAGCTAGGTCTTCTCCCAGTAAGTTTTCTAAGTCCTGACATTTAAGAGCTATGACTTAAAACTGGCCAATGTTGATAAAGTTGCTTGTAAAATGCTGATACTTGTAAAAGAGAAATTAAAAAATTGGGTGAGGGAAAGGAAGTCAAATTGAAGGCAGAGCGAGAAAAAAATCACCCTGACTCTTCAGCTGCAGGAGAGATAAAGCTGAGACAAAACCAGAACATTGAGTCCAACGTATTTTCTAATGCTAAAAGTGTACCCTTATTTATGAGGTTTAAAAAATTGAAAAGTAGTGGTAGGAACAGATGATAAATCTGGGTCAGGATGAAGCAAGGCACACAGGTCACAGCCGTGATCTAGTGTAAGGTCATCCTGTGAAGAAGTAAAATTGTGTAAGAGTTTGTATGTGGAAGGAAGGTTGATGAAACTCCTGGGACATCTGGGGAGTTCTTCTCCTTTGATCATCTATAGTCGATGATAAGTTGTTTTTTTGTTTGTTTTTGCGGCTTTTGGCCGTGGCTGGGTTTGAACTCTCCACCTCCGGCATATGGGGCTGGCACCCTACTCCTTTGAGCCATAGGCGCCGCCCGATGATAAGTATTTTAATTAAGGTTTCAATAGATTTTTCTTTGAGAAGTATCCCAGCTACCATATTCTGCCATGTATAATGCACACTTTTTGCCTAAATTTCTGAGGGGAAAATAAGGATGCACATTATACAAGGGTAGTTCGGCGTGTGGGTGGAGGGGAGGATTCCCGGGGCCTCTCGGGCACTGAGTCCTCCTGGGTGGGCCCACTGGTCACCTTGTGCTCCAGTTCAGGAGGATCTGAGAGCCAGTAGGACAGACGGGAGTGGCTTCTGCCCAACGCTGTCATCAGGGAGGGGACAGTGGCAGGGCTGGTAGGGCAGGCTGTAGCCAGGCAAGGTGAGGGCCAAGGCTCAAGGCCCAGCCATGTGGAGCAGACTGGGAGCCCTGGGCAGGCTCCGGGCACCTGCTTGGCCTCCTGAAGGTTGAGTAGCCTCAGAAGCATCCTATGGGGGGGGGTGGGCTACAAATCCCACCATTCTGGCTGCTGCTGCATTGTAGCTGGGAGGAAAGAGGGGGAAGGGATAGGCTTCACAGAGCTGGTGTCTGGGAGGGGCAATACGCATATATGCCCCGAGGGCCTCGGGCTTTCCCCAGATGTGTCTGGGGAAGTCACAATTTCAATTTAACCTTATAATGATCAGTATCCAGCTGACAGCTGGTGCCTTCCTTACTTGAGGGGCATTTTGCTGAAAGTGTGGTAAAAAAAACCTGGATTCAATTTATATTGGGAGCACATTTTACATGGCAAAATATGGTCTTCTCTCAGCAGGTAATCCCCACGAATAGTGTGATGGAGCAGAAAACAAATGAAAGTCTAAAACCAACCTAGGCTGTACAGTTAATACAAATCTGCTTAACAACATAGCTGAGTTCTTTCACTTACTGAACTGTATACACAAATTAGCAGAAAAGCAACCAGACAGTGGCAACTAAAATGTGATGAATCAGGGAAGAAATATTTGCAGCGCCCCCTGCACATTCTCCCTCAGTGGGACTCTGTTTCTCGTCCTATTTCATTCAGACTGAAGTGCTTTCGGCGATTCTCACAAACTCTCCCTAAAAAAACTCAGGTGGCCTTACCCCTTTGAGGGTTGCTCAATTCGTATCAATGCTTCAGTACCAAATTCTCCTGTCATTGACAATATAGCATATGTACACACGCTATATGCATATATAAACACGTGTATATCTGTTTATACACACACACTGTACTTATGAAAATTCTGTCAACCAAGTGGAAATGAGGTATGGAAGTTCAAATGATAATTGTTTGTAAAAACAAAGCATTTAGAGATACTTCACTTGTCTTGCATAAAGTTTACTAACCTTCAGATACAGTTATTAAGGATTAAAGCAGTTGGAAAATAGTGTTGGTTTTACTTCAAAAAGTTTCGGTAAGTATCTTAAGAAAACGTCTGGCACACTATTCAAATGAAGCCATTATTATCCCCCAGTCTAATGGTCAGTTTTTATCAATAACTGTGATCATACTTATAGAGAGTTATTCTCACGGGGTTGGCTCATATTACCATCACTTACGAAGATTGATTACAAAGCCACAACTCCAATTTAACCTTATAAAGATCAGTATACAGTTTGTCAACAAACGCATGGTGAATGATAAACGTTTTTTCTCACTCTAAGAAATCTGTCTTGAAAGATAAGTTTCAGTAAGCAAGATGTTACTAAGTATGAATTCCCCTTAGCTAAAAGCTTTATTTAAATTGCACCATAACATTTGCAGTGAAATTCAGAAGTTTCAAGGTGAAATGTTGAGCAGGTAGGCCACAGGCAAATAATACAATCACGTCTGAAGTTCATACTCAAATTTCATCTGAAGTTCTTACTCGAATGCATGGTAGGTCACCTCTCCCATGTTCCATTAGTTACACCGCCGACCCCTCAGTCAATGAGGTGCCAAAGTCTGCCCCATCTACAGGGAAGGACGGAGGAATCACTACCTGTGGGAAAGTAATACAACCTATCACTACCTACCAACATTGAAATTTTTATGAATTTCTAGGTGTTTGGGAACCAGAATTAAAGGAAGCGCATTCAGAAATCTTTAGGTGAAAAAGCTGATGGAGAGTCACAAAATTAATTTGACTAAGATCTTCTCATTCCTGTTTCCAAATCATTTTCCATGTTACAATGTAAATAGAAGTATATTTTCAAAGTATAAATCAAATAGTAATAGTTACTGTTTCCTTGAGTTTTAAATACTAGGTGGTAATGAATAGTTGAACAGGATGTGGAAACCATGCCTGCCACTTCATAAGCAAAAGGTGGTGTCTCCACCTCAGCCCCTGTAACATGAACTGCTACCATCCACCAACTTTTCCTATTTGAATACGCCTTTCTAGGTTCACTTTTTTGTTTCCCTCCTTCTCTGAAAAACTTTGAGATATTTCTGGAGATTTTTCAATTTTACTGGGCCCCCACCTTGTTGGGAAATTTTGCCCAACTAAACTGTAACTTGAACATACAATTCTTTGGGGGGTATGTTTTTCTTTACTCTTAAAAGGGAGTCAGACTTTTAACATTAATGTATGAAATTTCCATTTTATACCTGTGCATTTTTATTTACTTTGGTTACACTTTCAATTAATTTCCTAACACTTCAATTGTAGAACTAGATTTTTTTTCTCACCAGCTAGCAAAAGAATGTACTTGCTGTTTACATAATTTATATGAGTGTTTTCCCTGTTAAAGAATATCTTAGAACTTCAAAATTTTAATAATGCTCATTATCTCTAATAGTATATGAATTAAGTCATAAATCAAAATTACTAATGTAAGAATATTTCAGAGGCTCAGATCTCAGAATTTGACTACTTTTCTTATCCCTACTGAACACTCCATTGTCCTAGTAACTCTACCTGCAAAGTGGCAATAAGTGGCTTCCTCTCTCACATACACTAAATGATATAGCACAAGCTGATCTTCATAGAAGGAGAACAATAACAAAACAAAACTCTTAACATGAATACATAATTTTCATAAATGTCTCTACAAATAATTGCCTATATGCTTGAGAAACATTATTATTTTTAGCACATTCTTTTGGCTTTTATATTGTTTACTTCTGAATAAATTATATGAATAATTGGTATTATGAGATTTTTAATAAAAATACAAATTACATTTTGGAAGTAATAGCAAACATAAATATGATGAATTTACATAGGTATATAGTTTTATAGACATAGACATTTACATTGATTTTTTTTACAAGAATTTTCTCTTACTTTTGTCTGTTATCCAGCTATGCTGACCCCCTTTTAGAGGCTCTGTATACCTTTCTGGCTATCTTACTTCTCTGCTTCCATAATGTCATGGCTACTTGTCGTTTTATTTACCATGTATTTATTAATCTATTATCTATTTTACGTGTGACTGTCAGACAATGGGCTAATTGCTATTTCTTAGTAATTTTTGAAAATTGATGATCTATCACAATAAATTTTAATTCTAGCTATAGTAATTATAAATTTTGAAACCTTAGGGAAAATATTTTTATCCTATTCTTATTTGTATATTTAGATAATTATGGTTTTTGTAGACCCCACTATTGTATACTTACTCTCTTCTCTGTGTTTAAATACTTAAGGAAGCAAAATATTTATTCGTTCCCAGAAGGCATTTTGTTGGTTGATCCAGTCATGTAACTTCTATTCTCCTTGCCAGAGATTGACTTTGAAAGAAACATGTTATTCCTTTCTGGCAATTAAGATGCTGATAGAAATTTGTTTGTGAGTGAGGAAGACAGAATTTTATGAAGTATTCTAAAGCTCTCCATGGGGATCAGGAGAATGTGTTACCTAGAGCTGTGGTCATCATCTTTTGATGGTGAAGTAATATAGCTGGCATGCTAAGAAAACTAGAACAGAAAGATGAAATAATCCGATAATTTTATAGCATCTTGAATCTCCTGGAAGTTCTCATTTCCTAGGTATTACACCTTACACTTTGTTCTTTTGTTATAGCCAAGGAATCCTTAGAAAACATAACTACTGAGGAATGTTTTGTTATAGCCAAGGAATCCTTAGAAAACATAACTACTGAGGAATGTTTAATAAGAAGGGAAAGTTGAAATGACGGACTAGATATCTTGCGTCTAGGTAATACTCAAAATCTATTGACACGTGTTCAGGATTTTAGAGAGTTACTAAAAGCATACGAATTGATCTTGTTAACTTAGGAAGACAATCACCTGGTGATATGATGGATGCTTTTTAAAATATTTATTTTTATTTTTATTTTCTTTTTGGGACAGAGTCTCACTTTTTTTTTTCTTGGTAGAGTGCCGTGGTATCATAGTTCACAGCAACCTCCAACTCTTAGGTTCAAGCAATTATCTTGCCTCAGCCTCCCAAGTAGCTGGGACTATAGATGCCCACCACAATGCCCAGCTATTTTTAGAGATGGGATCTCACTCTTGCTCAGGCTGGTCTCGAACCTGTGAGCTCAGGCAATCCACCTTCCTCAGCCTCCCAGAGTGCTAGGATTATAGGCATGCACCACCTAGCTTGGCTAAAATATTTTTAAATGTATGTTCCAAATCCAAAATGCCACAGTATACTCCTAAAATCTTCATATCTGACCATTTGGAAATGATAGAAAAAAATCTATGAAGCCAGCATCATTATATAAAGAGAGCAGGTATTTAAAATTTATTTCACACTGAAAACAAGATTACTTTTAAATGCTTCCAAAATACTTTAGTATCCTTAACCCAAACTGTAGAAAATTGAATAAAAGGTTTTTCTCTAAATGTGTTAGTAGAGTGAACAAGCCAACCATTAAAGGCCATCTCATTCGAATAGCAAACTCACAGACTATTTTTGCAATTGGAATGAATGCCAATAGACTATTGGAATATTGGAATAATGGAATTATATTTCCCATGCTTTGAGTGCTTTTGATTTTTGTTTTCAACCTCTATCCTTACATAATGAGGCATCTAAGCTTCTAAAATATATTATGTTTTCTGCCTTTTCAACATATTAGTGCAGATATTTTGCTTTTAGTTCATATTGCTTTCTCTTGGTTAACATAAAACTCTTTTTAGGAAAGACATTTGCATTCTAGTACTACCGTAAAAAAATACTGTGCTAGATTCTTAACTCTTCTACTAGTTCCATTTTTCTGTATCTATCCTAATAAATGAGAAAAATGGAAAGATAAATGGAACAGCCAATGCTGGAGAGATCAACTTGAGGTCAACAAGCAATGATTATGTTCAAGATAGAGTATACAGCCTATAGTAAATCTGCAAAGCAGGGAAACAAAAGGAAATCCTCCAATCACTTAGAAATTAGACTAATTTATATACTTTATCTTTATGAGCCATAATTTCTGTGAGCTACACATTTCACAGTGTGACCTGCTTATTTCAGGCTGACTTGGAGAACCAGGAGCAGGATGCCCATCAACAGTCATTCATGATGTGAAGATGGTGGAAGGTACATCATCACCATCACCAGTGAAGACGGTGGAAAGTGCATCATCACAATCACCAGTGAAGATGGTGGAAGGTGCATCATCACCATCACTGTGAATTTTTTTTTTCATAATATTTGTTTCATTTTATCATATACTTAACGTGCCAATGAACTCTATATTCAACGTTGCCTAGTATTTGAAGAGTTTCTTCTTATGGAAACATAATTTAACTAAGTACTTTCTCTCAGGTATCTAATAGGTCAGTAACTAGTGAAAATACATCAGAGAAATAAAAAGGGTCCGAAGAAGAATTTTACCTTCAAGAGGCCGAGGAATGAAAAAAGTCTTTTCATACCAAAGAAATTTTGTACTTCTGTGTACCTGCCAAAGACAAAAATAAGTTTCTCATTTTACTAAGAGTTGCACAATTACAAAGCAATTGAGATTCTAACCAATACATCCACCAAATCTAGTGAGATAAATTTGGCTATGGGTAAGTCAAAGTGAAGCAAGTCTCAGTTTTTGTAAATGTTAGGAAGACTGATCCATTAAAATAAGAGTGAGGAACAAGCAAATAATACCAAGATCTGACATTCAGTAAAATAATGTGCCACAACCTTTCAGATTCTTGTGACATATTGAAAAATAGCTCAAGTATTTGGATTTTCTTTTTTTTTAAGTGAGGAGTCTGTGTATTTTCATTCACCAGCCAGCCATCCAACCATGCAATGTAAAGGCTTCTACATCCTGGATACAATGCAATGGAAATAAATGTGAAAATACTAAATTGCTCCCTTGTTTTTGGATATTTCACATTCGAGTCTTCGCTATTATTACTAATAACTTGATAATTTCTATTTAGTCACAGCTAAACAGAAATCTGTGTCAAACGTGGTTTTCAACTATATGATAGTTCTCAAACTCTGCTCTTGTTTATTATACTAAGAGGTAAATTTTTAAACTTTTACATCTGTCTCTATATTCATTATGAAAATAACTCGCCACATCATATTCATCCTCTGAAACTTTTTTTACATGTATCCCTTCCTGCCTGTTCTTATGATAAGTATATACTGGCATATATCTTTGCTTTTATCAAAGGCAGATTGGAATATTGACCTTCCAATGATCACCTTTATTGTGTAACCTCTCATACTAAATAATTAATTTTACACATTCTCAAATTAGAATTTCCTTGTTTTTTGTTTTTTTTTTTTTTTTTTTTTTTGCAGTTTTAGACTGGGGCTGGGTTTGAACTCACCACCTCTGGCAAATGGGGCCAGTGCACTACTCTTTTGTTTCCTATTGTGTCACTCTACAGTTTTAAGATTTCAATTAATTCTATATTATAAACACTTTTGAGTTCGAATTGTCTAACTTCCTGTCAAAAGCTTTGATAGTTTTCTTCACTATGTTGATTCTACTTTATGCCTTCCTAATTTTTTGACTTTCAGTCCTAAGTTAAAAGCAACTCTTTTTAGCATAGGTACCTCTGGGACATATAACTCACCATAGCTTTTCATAGTTGCATGTCTATATTTTGTTTCCTGCCTGTTGAAGTGCTCTTTTTATTACCTTCTTTCCAATCATGTCAGTTAAGGCTGAAATCAAAGTCCAGCTTTCTTCTGAATCACACATTGTAATATCTATTCTATTAATGTAAAATCTTAATAGTATCTTCTGTCAGCACTGCTCATACAGCAGGTATGGGCATAGTTTAATATACATGCCTTGCTTCACAGTGGAAATCAGTGTAAGAGAGGAGAGAGTATGTATAGGAAATTTCCCCAGGCTCTTTGACAGCAGGGAAATTGTATGCATGAGCCTTGTTCCTTTCTTAGAACCAACCCATCATAGTAAGAAAAAAAATGGAAATTGTTTTTGTTTGTTTAGAAGACTGGGATATTTTGTACAAATGCAATTTTAAGAAGATAATTGCAAAAATAAAACCTGTCCATTACATTATACTTAAACTGTAAGCACTCATTGCTTGTCTGGGCAGTATCTGATAGCATGAGTCACACTTCCTTCTCAAGAACTACAGACAAGAAGCAGTTCAGTTTCTAGCCAAGTGTGACTGCTCTGAAACGTGATCTTATGAGACCTATGTCAGCGAACCTGTCATTCAACACCAAGTGCTGTCATCATCTCCAGAGAAATGAGATATTTGATTGATCTGTGTGGTTGCCAAATGATTGACATCATTTAGCTTTGCTCAGGGCTTTGGATGAGTTTATTGCTATCAATCAATATGTATATGAGTGCAAATATATAAACATATACACACATATTTCAAAATACTGTACACGGATATGTATATATTCATGTAAATATGTATGTGCATATATGTGTAATTATTTATCAGGAAAGTCTATTCGAATGATTATTACTAAATCCTTAGTGATTTCGGCCAACTGTATTTGCATTTTAGTTTATGTTTCAAAATTTAGTACAGCCACATTTCATGCTTTAAATAATAAAACTTTAAGTAGCTATTTCCACTGGCCTACTATAAAACATTGGAATTTGCTTTTAAATTGCAAGAAAACTATTAACAATTATAAATGGATGAAAGTACAAAAGATTTTACCAAATACTGTATAGTACCATGTAAAAGTTCTACACAAATGGCTTTTGGAAATATACTCTTCATTCCTTACTTAAATTCATGAATGACTTTCTTTGTAAAAAAATAAAGTCTTATCGTAAAGGAAGCCAGTTCAATTCATTTAATTGTATTTTTTACCTCTCAGTAGAAGTAATTATTTAAAATAGTGCAATTAATTATTTTATACCATATTTATTCAAATCTCAGATTTCATTCATTTTACGTGATACCTCATCCACCATGAATGAAGGGAACATAAACGCTACTGGAACTGTAATGTAAATTTTATAACATTTAACACATTTTATACTTGCTCAAAGATCCCTTTCAATGTTAATTTCAGATGTTTAAAATTCCATATCACTCTTCAGATGATTAAGAAGAATATTCTGAGTGAGATTATTTGGTTAAAGTATGTCTAAATATCTTTATTCTGGTAGTTAAACTGTCAGGTATACTTTCTGACTCAGCATTGTTGATGTTTGCATTTTTTTCATATTTCATTAATTTCTATGCCTTCAAAAATATTGATTATGAAAAATTATTTAAAGATGGCTTAATTATTATTTTTTTGAGACAGAGCCTCAAACTGTCACCCTGGAGAGTGCCGTGGCATCACAGCTCACAGCAACCTCCAATTCCTGGGCTCAAGAGTCTCTTGCCTCCACCTCCCAAGTGGCTGTGATTACAGGTGCCTGCCACAACGCCTGGCTATTTTTTGGTTGTAGCCATCATTGTTGTTTGGTGGGCCTGGGCTGGATTCAAACCCGCCAGCTCAGGTGTACATGGCTGGCACTTTAGCCCATTAAGCCACAGGTGCAGAGCCTTAATTATTATTTCTAACATTTCCTTTCAAGATTATTATATCCATTTCTGCAAGTTTTGTACATGCAAGTGGATAATAACAATGACCTAATGCCTTCAACAGCCTCCCATGATGGTAAGATGAATTCTGGTTTTAGAAATGTCAAAATGTGAGAATGATTTCTCCAAGCCACAGAAAATGAAATAATTCTTAGTCATACGATTTTGTAAAAACACATTCTTTGAAAAATTGTTTTGAGGTTCTCCATGAAAAGTCTTGCCACTTGCTTTTTTAGTCTTTACTGTGGAGAAAGATCATTGTTCCCAAACATCACAAATATTTTTGTGTAGATGCATTTTAAAAAACATTACTCCTTGGGATTACTCTGGGGTCACATGACTAGATCTCAACAGAATACTGTAAGCAAAAGGAAGTTATATCACTGTTAATACCAAATAGAGGGAGCCTAAATTCGTGAGCTGCACAGTGGTTGAAAACTACCTTTGTGAAGAACTCATATGTCAAAGCCATTGAAATTGTGGGTTTTTCTTTGTTAGGTATCATCTTAGTAATGACCCCGTGGAAAATTTCTATGTAAATTGAGTCCCACAGGTTATAATTTGTGAATGGCACATTGAAACATTGGATTATTTTGGACTAGAAAGCATAATCATCTTCTAGTAGATGAACTTATTTTTGAGCTGAAAACATTTTAGTTGTGAAAGAAGGAAAAGTACCAATAGTCACTTTTATGATATTTGGAACCAAGAGTGGTCAATCATCCTTGTTACTGCTATATACACAATACTTCCTGATTTTACCTCACAGTCAAAAAAATTAAGAATATATGATTATTGAAATTTTCAAAATGAGAAGCATTATCTTTTTGGTAAGGTGATGATAAAATTTTTATAAAGTTTTGTCATTTTTATAAAGTATTTTTTTGTTATGGGATAATATGAGGGCACATATGATTAGGTCACATTATTTGAGTTGGTAAAGTCCAAAGTCTGAGTCGTAGTTGAGCCCTTCACCCAGGAACTGTGCCATAAACCCCTATGTTGTACCCAATAGGTGGTAACCGATTGAGCCCCCATTCTCCACCCCTCTTCTTCAATTTACTTGTGCTGTTCTTCCACCTGGGCCTGTAGTTGTTGGTCTATTATCTTCAGATCAGTAGCGAGTACATGGGTTGCTTGTTTTCCATTCTGGAGATACTTTACTAACATTGAATGTTCTCCAAATCCATCCAGGTAAATACAAAATAAGCAAAGTCTCCATTATTTATGGCTAAATAGTATTCTGTGGTATACATATCCACAGTTTATTTATCCATTCATGGGTTGATGGGTGCTTGGTTTATTTCACATCTTTGGGATTGTGAAACAATCCTATCAGTCAATGGGAAAGTGACATAAATAGAACCTTTTCTCAAGAAGATAGATGAATGGACAAAAAATACATAAAAAATGCTCATCATCCCTAATCATAAGAGAAATGAAAATCATAAACATCTTGAATATCACCCAACATCAGTGAGAATAGCTCACATCACAAAATCCTGAAGCTGAGGATGGTGGTGTGGGTGTGAAAGCAAGGGTACACTTATGTGCTGTTGGTGTGATTCCAAACTTGTACATCCTGTTTGGAAAAACTATGGAGAATACACAAAGAACTAAAAGTAGACCTCCCAGTTGACCATGCAATACCATTACTAGGGATCTACAGAAAAGAAAAAATAATAATTTTACCATACGGACATTTGCACTAGAATGTTTCTAACAGATGTAGAATTTAACAGAATATTTGAACATCTCATTTGGTTTCTTAAGAGACATAACGGAGCATTTTTACTTTCTCATAATAACAATTTTTGATGTGACAGGCATAAATAGCTCTAAAAAGTAGTACCACATAGTTTCATTAGTAGGGTGTCTCTAGGGTCTAGCCCTTATGCACCTGCCTCAGTCTGACTTCCAGCTTGAAGCCTGAGAGTATAAACCAATGAATGGCCTTTTATACAAAGAGTTGCAGTAGCTGCTGCTCTGCTCTTAGGGATTTCCTCATATTCGATTAAAAATAAATACCCAAATAAGACACACACACACACCTGAATGGATTCATACATTTTAACTTATCTTCAATAGGTTATTTAGCATTCACCTATACAATTTAAATTTTTATACCATTTTAGGTGGCAGGAATATCGCTAATATTTTAAAACTTCTCATCATTCACTCTAAGAACAATTGTCCACTAGAACAAAGCATTAATAACTTTAAATTTATGTCAAGTCACTCACAGAATATAGACCATTTATTATTGATTTAATTCACTCTGTGGGAAATTTTTTGATTAATCTAAAGTGATAATAAGTTTAAAATAGATTCATAATGTGATTTATGAAAAATTCCTTCTAATGTTAAATTTTCTGCATTATATCAAAAATGTTTCATGTAGCAGCAATTTAAAGAAAAGTAAATTATTTTTCTGGGAAGAGAATATAATACTCCTTTTAAGAAGATTACAGCAAAGGACCATTTCTATTTTTATTAAGTAAAATAATTTTGCTCTTAAAAATCTAGAATAAAATTCTCAGCCTGTGTTGTTAGCCATTTATTTTACAGTGGGAGATTAATTCTCCTTAGTCTCACAGTTAGTAAAATATAATAGAAGGAATAAATTACAATTGCTATTTCACAGTTCCATTAAGTAAAAAAGAGTGATATTTCATGGCCTGTAAGACTAAACAGCAAAAGTGTTTCCTTAAAGATTTTGTTTTTTTAAAACAATTGCATAATTGCCTTATGATTTTCCAAACATCATATTGGAAAAGACACTTTAATACCTAAACCAGGTTGTAAATTCTTTACTGAAGGAGGTATTGAGAGGCTTTGAGGTGTTATGAAATGAATTATCAATTGAACTGACACTTTCATTAAAAAAAGAAATTTAAAATGGTATATATTCTTAGTTTTCCCTAGAAGGGACTTAAGCTATTTCACAATAGCTTAAGAATCTGAATCAATTTTTAGAGATCTATAATTTGTGAAAATATTTTTTATTCCTGTGAACTTTAAGAAATTATTTTCATATAATTTCTCACTACATAGGAGCAAAATTCTGTAGTTATTTAAACATTGCCATTAAATATTGGCAGTATGTGTTAGGTTCATCAATCTATTTATTTATTTGCTTATTGAATAACCACTTACTATTGTCTGAATCATTCATTATATTCAGGTAAAAAATTATATCACATGAATGTCAATCCTTCCTCCCTTATACTGCTTGGATATTTAAGGATTACATTGAAACTAAACTTTTAAATGATGACAATCTCCACTAGGTTATTGCCAAGAAATTGAAATTTAACAAGATGTGCTAAATTATTTTAGCTCATTCCTCCCAGTTTTTGGTTATCATCCTTAAATATTTGTCAATTCCACGGAAGTAAGTTTGATAAATTCTCAAACTCTCGGACCCAAGCAATCCTCCTGCCTCAGTCTCCCAGGTGGCTGGGACTGCAGGCGCCCACCACAATGTCCACCACACTGGCTCAGGCTGGTCTCCAATTACTGCGCTCAAGCAATCCACCTGCCCTGGCCTCCCAAGTACTGGGATTATAGGTGTGAGCCACAGCGCCTGGCCAGATAAATTTTTTCAATCACATGATTTACATCTGAATTCCCTGCTGTCAAATAAAACTCATCCTTATATAATATTTTGTTTTGTGCTAAAATCTGTTATGTTTTTCTAAATTCTGTATTTCTCTTTGCACCATTTACCAATGACCTTAAACTCAGTCACATTCTTGTGACTCTCTTATTTATGTGAGTTACTATAGATTCTGAGTGGCATGTCACTAGTTAAATTTTATAAAGCATTATTCTTACTGCAAAATCAACATGTATTAATTATAAAAATCTTAGAATATATAAGTTAGATAACAAATAAATTATCCATCATCTGCGTACTACTTCCTGAAGAATTGCTAAACATTCAGATGTAGGTTTTCCTACCTCCTATTCTCTTCACCCATAAATTCACCTCACCTCAAATACTATATTATAACATACCTTTGAATAATTCACATAACTTAATCTAAATTTAAAATTTATATTTTTAATTTTATAAATATTTCTATGATATTTAATAAACTTTGTGTTCATTTATGTTACTTCTAAATATTGATTGTTGAAAGAGAATGGAATGGCAAGTGTACATTTCATGATTTCTTTCTGATTCTTAAACTGTATATCTAAACATATGAACATTTCAAAATATTTTTTTAAACTGCAATTAACATGTATTCCATACTGACACCATAAGAGCAAAATAACACAGGAAAGTCTAATGAGAAAAATAATGCAGTCACACTTCTGTAGCATAACGACTTTTTAACTCTCCTTCTATTTCTTTTTAGTCCTCTATTTCATCCTTTTTGCATTGTCTTTAGTCAAATGTCACACTATATGTGTGTGTGCCTTTTTGTAACTTAATTTTTCGCATTACACCATTTTATGAGTACATTCACACGTGGATCAAGGCTTCTTTCAATTATATGCCCTAACTGCATACTAGATATCAATATAGCCCATATGTCTCTCAACTGTTAAGTTTATTTACTACTTAACATTGTGATTAATTACAACTGTGCAAAGATGTAAGGTTAAATCATAAATGTATAATAAGTGGCCTTCAAATTATGTAATTGCTCTAACACAATCAGCATTATGTCCTGGTTGTAGATTTTCCGGGTCACTGTTTACCGTAGATTGAAATATCTTAATTAGTATTGCCAAAAGTATACTATAAAAAAACAACTTAAAATATTTTATTTTCCTTTCAGCAGGTTTCCTTGCTTTAACAGAAACATTGGCTAACATAAAATTTTTAAGGTGCGTGTAACACTCAAAGGTGAAGCAATACAAAGTGATTGCTTTAATTTGCAAAATTTGACTATTAGACTGCTACTTAAGTTGAAATTTTACTTGTTAACGATTTCTTGTCAGTTGGTTGTCGCAGCCCCTGTAGCCCTGGTCTGGATCGCTGAAAAAAGGAACCAGGGGAGACGCGGATTACAAGTACAAGCTTGCAGGAGGCGGGCTAACCTTGATTGCAGGATAGCCCTGAGCACCCTCTGTAGTAGCCTTTTATTGAGACAGCACAGGAAAGGTGAGGGGAGTATTAGACAGTGAGACAGGTGAGGGGAGTATTAGACAGTGAGACAGGTGAGGGGAGCACTAGACAATGAGACAGGTGAGGGGAGCACTAGACAATGAGACAGGTGAGGGGAGCACTAGACAATGAGACAGGTGAGGGGAGCATTAGACAATGAGACAGGTGAGGGGAGTATTAGACAATGAGACAGGTGAGGGGAGCACTAGACAATGAGACAGGGGAGGGGAGCATGAGACAATGAGACAGGTGAGGGGAGTATTAGACAGTGAGACAGGTGAGGGGAGCACTAGACAATGAGACAGGTGAGGGGAGCATTAGACAATGAGACAGGTG
>CAUYRH010020637.1:0-65109 GCA_963574655.1 Perodicticus potto | reverse complement strand
ATTTTAATGCAATTTCTATCAAAGCGCCATTGACATATTTTAAAGATCTCTAAAAAATAATACTTCGTTTCATATGGAATCAGAAAAAATCTCAAATAGCCAAGACATTACTCAGAAATAAAAACAAAGCAGGAGGAATCATGCTACCAGACCTGAGACTCTACTATAAGTTGATAGTGATTAAAACAGCATGGTACAGGCACAAAAACGGAGAGGTAGACGTTTGCTCAATCCTACTATGAAGCTAATTTAAAGGTTTCATATGAAGGCTATAAACCAACTATAGCACAAGAATATGGGAAGGGAGGGAAGGGAGGAGGTTGGGGTGGAGGCAGGGTAATTGGTGGGGCCACACCCATGGTGCATCTTAGAAGGGTACAAGCGAACCTTGTTAAATGCAGAATACAAATGTCTTCATAGAGTAACTAAATAAATGCCATGAAGGGTATGTTAAACAGTTTGAGGAAAATATTTCAGATTGTATATGAAACCAGAACATTGTAGCCCTTGATTGCACTAATGTACACAGCTATGACTTAATAATTAAAAAAATTAAAAAAAGAAATATCCATTTTCAGAGTTACAAGTTAAAGTTCCTTGATTCTTTGTTTTCTTTGTTTCATTACAAGTTAAAGTTCCTTGATTCTTTGTTTTTTAATCTGGGAGTTTATATCCCTCTTGACATACTACCCAAAATGTTAATATAAATTCCTGTATGTTGCGTACACCTTCAGAACTTTGAAAGAGGTGATACTAATATAGTGAGGGAGAAAGAGAGAGAAAGCGACAGAGAGAAACAGAAGATCCTTGTGCAAAGAAGAGGGTCCTTTATTTCACAAAGGGGTAAAGGGCAGTATTATAAAAAATTGTCGAAATAAAATACTGTGCTTTTCCTGAAGATTAATTATAAAAATCAAAATTTCTACCCATGGCCCAATCTTTCTATTGAGGGTTAAACTGGAAATTTGAAGATCTTCTAGACAACATCTGATACGTTGGCAAACTGGCCTTGAATTTAGAGCCAGAAGACGAAGAATAAAGGATCCCCTTATAAAAATATAAATCAGAAAATGTATCCTCTTCCCTTTCATCAACTCAAAGCGCAGATCTATCCTGAATGTGTTTTGTGAAATAGTGCCCAAAGACTAAAACAAATAAAGTTTAATAAACATGCATCTCCCTAGCACAACAGATGGCAACTAGGAAAAGCACCCACGGCAAAGTGAGAGAACACTCCCGCCGCCTTCATTTTTTAATAACAATATTTATTAAATGGCTGTCTGTACTGCAGACTCATTCCCTGCAGGTAAAGATAAAGAAGACAAGTGGAGAGCAGGCCCACGAAAGGCACATGAAGTCTGTGGACAGAAACTGACAGAGGAAATACATCTCAATGTGAGATTTTGTTGATAGTCTTTGAAGAGAAACACATGAAACTATAAAATCACAGAATTATGGAATTTGAGAGAATGGATATGGTTTAGATATGGAGCAGAAAAAGCTCTGGACTGGGAGTCTGGAGGTGTTGATCAGACGCTAGTGAGCTGGGTGGTCAGAACCAGTTCTTTCATTTCTCTGAACCTTACCATCCTCCTCTTGGACAGGGATGAGAGGTTAGAGAAGGAGGGATGAAGACATTGAGTTTACTCTGCTAGTCAGGTACTGTGCTAACCGCGTTACAGATGCTGTCTCTTTCAACGTTCACAGTAATCCCGTGAGGCGAGCACTTATCCACCTGTCAGAGATGAGAAACCCCCCACTGCCCGCAGATTCCAGACCTCTCTGTGGTACCGTGACCGATTCCCTATATCAGAAAAGTGTGATTTCAGGCTCTTCTTGTTTTTACTGGTAACTCGTTCCTGGCCCCTTCATTCCCCAGATGATAAGTCTGCAGCCTACAGAAGTTGCCAGTTTACTCAGTCGTTATCAGCAGAGAGTGGTTACAACTGGCTTTTATTCCCTTCTGTTCAGCAAGGGTAGAAAATATTGGATGACCGGCAACTCAACACATTCTGACTTTATTATGAAGTGATGATGTCAAAATGGTAACTTAGATCTCCTTTCACCTCAGTTTGTTAAAATATTTTAAATATATAGAACTTGGAGGTCCAAGGAGAGAGCCTTGGGTAAAGCTTCTGGTTGACTCCCTGGGAACTAGAATTTGCTCACAATGAACAAATTCTTTGTTATTTAACAAATAGTTCCAAGAACCTACTAAGTAAAAGACTCAGCTGGAGTTTGTGCCCCTTATTTCACCTCTTAGAAATATCCTAGACTAGTTGCCTACTTAAAATGAACTTCCCCAAATATATCTTCCTTAAAGAGAGAGAACTTTTCCTTCAGGGAATTCTAGTTTTTGGCAAGGTTTTCATACATTATCTGCCTGAATGGAGGAGCATAAGTACAGGTGATCCAAAAATAGTTTCTATGTCATTTCTAAATCAATTCTTCCATTTTTTTCCCACAGCAAAAATACTTTCCTAACTACCGTGAATACCATTAATGCCTTTTATTGTTTCCAGCACACTGACATCATGATTGATTGTCCTGCTAACCTTGTGAAGAGGACAGAGCATATGTTATGCTGTTCATTGTCCTTATGACAAAGCTCAAATGTGAAAAAAATGGGGCAAATCGTTATTCGAGGATCAGCGAGACTAATGCAGAGGGTTGACATCCTTCTCCACTCCTCCCCTCTTCCTTCATGGCTCCTCTCCTTCTTTCCCCTCCAATCTCTCCTCCCCTCCTCTCCTCCTTCCTCCTCCTGGCCTGCCTCTTATCTCCTCTCCCTCTCAGTGAGTGGCATCCTGTCAATTTAGGCTGAAGAGTTTAACTTTGTTTTGCTGGGTATAACACGCTCCCATGTATAATACCCACCCATGCTTTTAGCCTAAACTTTCAGGGAAAAAAAACCCAAAAACATCTTTTGTTTTAATTTTTTAATTCAAATTTATATTTGTTTATATGTAGGCACTTTTTTTTATATTATAAAGGAATTTTATAAAAACATTTGCTGGATTGCTAACTCCTACCTGAAGCGTACAAAGAGAAAAATGTTGCTCTTTGTTCAAAGGCCAAAAATGCTTTTGTTGCAAGTTTGTCATAAGTTTGATAAAACCAATTACTATATTCTAGGGTATTTATTCTTTGGCATTTGGATATCACTGTTGCTTTCTAGAGTTTTACTTTTAACACATAAGCATAAAAAAATTAAAAACATTTATTTAGATACAGAATTAGTACTACCCATGTATAATGTACATCCTTATTTTCCCCTCAAAAATTTGGACAAAACAGTGCACCTATACATGGAAAAATATGGTGTGTTCGCATTTAGATATACAGAGCTGCGGAAAATAGGCATGGTGGCTTGAATGTCCTCATTTGCTGTGCAGAGCTAAGCATTGACAGGCTACTGCCATTGTTCCTGCTCAAATACCTTTAGAGTTTACAGAGGGCCAGTAGATTGATGATCCTAGCCAGTGGCCCAAATTTTCCAACCCCAGTTCTTACTTTTGTATACCCAGCCTCCTTAAACAGTGACAAAAGTATGTCAGCTGAGACAAGAACATTTCTGAATTGCCTTCAAAGACTTATATGGTGGGAAAACCCAATATTGTATACATTACCACAAAAGGATCCCGGCAACAGTGACATGGCATACTGATGTCACCAGAGATTCTCTAGGCTTTCAGATCAAAATATAGGAAACCATATCTCTCCTTAGGCTCAATTTGGGATCTAGAATCCCACTTTATCATATGCATAGTTGCTATGAAAGTTTTGAGACAGACCAGTTTATGGTCTGTTATTTCACTTTCAAGAAATATAGTTGACAGTTTTTCTGATTCTCCATACAAGTTTTAATTTGCTTGCCTTATGAATATTGCTTGGAAGGCTTCATTTGTTTACAGCCACATGGAATTTACATTTCCTGATTTTTTCATATCTCCAAATTTTTGTTATGGCCCATGGACATGAGTTGCTACAGAGACTGGCATGAGTTTACAGAACCTGAGTATGGAACAAGAATTGGCTTGCCACTAGGAACATAAATAAATAAATCTCTAGGGTGTTTGAGTAAAGTTTAGATAATTTAATAGATTGGACATGGTTTTAAACATTTTTCTCTTACAGGTGAGATAAGGCATCTATAAGATATCTATAATGTTTTAAAACTTTTCATGCATGGAAATCGTGTTGCTGTTTTAAAAGGCAACAGAGAATCTATTTTGTTTGGTTTAATTGTTTTTCTATGCCCACCCCAAAATGGGAAAACAGAAACAAGAAACTGGTGAAACTTCCAAGTGAATGATTTATTAAAGAAGATTTTTTCCCTCTATCTCTGCCTGTCATAGTCATAAGGGAAATTTTCCTTATGATCTCAGCTGTGAGTTTCTTATTATCATCTTTAGCATTCCACTGCATGACAGAACAGAGATTAGAAACTGTATTTTCTAGTATAGCATCTCTTTTGATTTTGGTACAGAAGTTGCAATGTGGCATATGAAATATTGGCATAAAATTCTGAATTCTGGTGATTTACTTAAAATCCTTTTCTATTTAGTTTTTATCATCTCAATTATCATCTATTTAGAAATGTGCTTACACAATAGAAAAACAAAAAGCATTTGTATTTGAAGGCAAACACAAACATCCTTGTGTTTATTTAATCCCTAAGTGTCTGGAGAAGGGAAGAAAACACATTTTCATGGACTTGAATATGCACACGTGTGTAGCCATCCTGAGAATGTATTGATTTTTATCAGTTTTAATTTTTGTTTCACAAAATAACAACTTTAGAGATCAAATTATGTTAGCTGTGTGTGTGTTGAAAATAATCTTTCTATAAAAAATTAGTTGAACTCTACTGTTTTCAGTAGAAACTCTCAGTGTTTCTCTGAATTTGTTTTTAACTTTTAATGTCTTCTAACATTAAATTTTCTAAACCTGAAATTTTTCTTTTCTTAATAGACTGGAAGGAAAGAGAAAGGAGATCCTCTAAACATTGCAATCGATAAGATGACCAAGAAAACAAGAGACCTAAGGAGACAGGTACTATTTTTTGTTTTATTTTAGTGCATGGTATTTAGTAGTGTTTTCCAATAATGTCCTTTTACAATGTCCTGCCTCAGATCTGATGTTCAGATTTTAATTCTTAATAACATCTTCATGTACATAGAAATATCTATCAGCAAGGTAGAGCTTGCTGAGTAAAGAGATGTGGCAACTTCGAGGCTCATAAAGCCTCTCACTTCCCAGACACAATCTGCCCAGGTAGAAACTTTGTAAATGTGTAACCTTCTCCATCTGCTTTTTAGTAGTCCAAATCCAGGTATGCCAATAGCCTGTCTCTGATCTTTTGTAGTTCTTACTTAATCGAACTCCAAAGGCATTCAGTGATAACCCAGAACGCTAATGGTTAATGAGAAAATACAACTCTTACTCTGAAATTTATCAAGGTCTCTGTCCTAGTGTGTTCTCTTGAAACTTTCCTATCATATTGTTGTTTGGGAAGCAGGGAATTAAAGCAAGGAGAGTTTGTTGGATAATTTAAATGGCTAATAGCATCATTGGTTTCATGGAACTAGTTTTCTTGGGAATGGGGGTAATCTCTGTCCAGACCCCTTTTCACCTTGAAACATTTTGTATGAACACTGGCATCTTATTTTACATGTTTTCTAGGGTAAAGTCCACTTTCTTTGGCAGTATTCTTGCTCCAGGAGAGATTAGATCCCCCATTAAATGCTAATAAATTCACCTCTTCATGATTTCTGCCTGGGAGGCATCTTGTCTCCCACTGGTAGCTTTTGTACATGTTCATCTCATTCACTAAGCCTTGACTGTGTTAGTCAGCTAGAACTTACCACTGCCATTGGCAGCACCTGCTGCACTTCTGGCAGCTGGAAAATTAGGATTAGCATGGCCAGATCTAGCAATGGCTCCTACATCATGTCACACATAGACAAGATCAGCAGGGTGGGCGAGAATGGCCAGTAAGCGTCTTACAAATGGTTTGAGTAAGAGGAACAAGCCACTTTTCATTACTGCTGGCGCCTTCTAGGATCTCGTCAGGATTTCACCTGAAGGACACATTTGAGCTGGTGGTTTTTCTTTGTTCTTTCTTTTTTTTTTTTTTTTTTTTGAGACAGAGTCTCAAGCTTTTGCCCTCAGTAAGTGCCATGGTGTTACAGCTCACAACAACCTCAAACTCTTAAGCTTAAGCAATTCTCTTGCCTCAGCCTGCCAAGTAGCTGGGACTATAGGCACTGGCCACAACGCCTGGCTATTTTGTTGTTGTTGTTGTAGTTGTCATTGTCATTTGGTGGGCCTAGGCTGGCTTTGAACCCACCAGCCTGGATGTTTGTGGCCGGTGCCCCACCCACTGAGCTACAGGTGCCATCTGAGCTGGTGTTTTTCAAAAGACAATGCAATTTATTCTGAAATATGAAGACTTTAGTTTGACTCCCCAACTAACTCCTTTGGGGAAAAGCAGTTCCTTTTTGTTTTACCCTGAAATAAGGCAGAATAAAACATTTTATTCTTATGCAGCAAATAAATATATGGTCAGGTCTGCCTCTCCTTGCTGTCTCAGATGATCTCTCCATGTTCCAGTTTGGAATGAGTAGTAGGAATTGAAAGAAAGGTTAATGGAAAACATTAGAGCCCTGGGTTTTAAGGTTAGGTCTGCCACCAAAGCGCCAGTGGGACTGTGGAGCCTTCATCTTTTGGTCTCTGTTTCTTATCTATAAAAATAAGGAGCCAAACTAGATCTGTGAGCTCTTTTGTGAAATATATGAGATTGTATGAGACCAAGGAAAATTCTTATTCGTTTCCTGTGCCAGAGGTCCTAAGGCTTGATCATCACAGGTTTTAAAAGGAGAAGGAGGACATCTCTAGGGCTTGCCTTTGGCTAGATTGTCAGCTAGGCAAAATTCATGAACTAGGTCCTCCCATCTCCTGATCTGCTGGTCTCAGCAGAGATTGCTTTTTTATATGCAGGAACCAGCACTCTCCATCTCCAATCATGTATCTATCATAGTAGTGTTTTGTTGTTGTTGCTGTCTTATCAGAAAGGAATGGACAAAATAATGTGTACATTTGTGTTGTAATTCCTAGAAAAGGGTTAACTCTTTTTATCAGAAGACGGTGGTAAAATTTGAAGGTGGAATTTGTAGTGAAATTTTAAATGCTTAGGTGACAAACTCCTTGGAGAGCTTCCTTTAGGATGGCAGTAGAAGAGTATGTCCTCCCCGAAATGATTCCATACATGTGATTTTTTCCACTACCTTTCTCCAAAATATGGGGGAATAAGGATACATGGAGAATTGTTTTGCGGTATTAAGATCCAACAGTTATGCTATAATTTCACACTATGTCCATGAATTTCATTGAAACATCTTTCTCTTCTCCAGTCTGCCTTTCTGAAACTAAGATGGTCCCCATCTGTTATTTTCGTCCCTACCCATCTGTTGGGATATTTCTGTCTTTCTTCCCATCTCTTTTGTCTCTCCATATACACCTGTAGTGGTACAAAAACTTCTCTGATCTAAATTGAATCTACCCAGCACTTGTACAGATGGAATATGCAATGAATGACTCATTTGGCTTGCTCAGGTAGGACGTCAGCTCCGATTTGGTTAGATGGTTATTTGAATTAACAAAGTTTTGCCTTGTCTCTGGTAGCCCCTCTAGAATCGTGGCTCAGTGAATGCTGATGGTTCAAATGAATGTTTCCCTGTTGCTGAGATGCTTTCTATTCTGTGGATTACAGATAATCTTTGCCTAGACCAGGTGCTAAATGGGAACCCTCAGTTATCATGTTCACTATGTCTGCTCCCTGGACACATGGAGTGCTTTGTACAATATTTAGAGAAAATAAATCTCATGGGGGTCGAGGGGAGAGTGAAATCAATGATTTAAAAAAATTTCTAGTGACTTTCATGACTTCCCATTCTTTCAATCTCCCACCTTTCCTTCCTATCCCCAAATTTGGACAGTGCTCTTTGTAAGGGCAGCCCTGGGCCCTTAGAAAGTTCTAGTTACCAACATTAAAGTAAATAAAATCAGTCATGATCATTATCTTGGATTTTCCTAATGAAAGAAAGTGGAATTAGACTTAATGGTTCTTTAAAAAAAAGAATTTTATTGAATAAAAAGAATTTCTGTTTAAGTAGAATTTTCAAGTAAGTAGAACCCCTCTTTTGAGAAACTGAAGAATCTAAATTATGAAAACGGTCATAGGAACACAAATGTATAATTTAAAACTGATTGGCATGAATCCATCTTGCCAATTAAAGCAATGACAAGGGGTGGTGGTAGAACAGAATCCTCTTAGGACTGTTTAGTTTGGAATTAAAAATGGACTATAACCACCAGCTTTTAACATTATGTTCTAATTTTAGAGCTATGGGCACAGTAGGCCTCCTGTCTGATCTATTGTCACTGCTGTGATACTGGAATCAGACCATTGTGGAAACAATAGCTTTTGGCTGACTCTCCTTCTGGGTACCTAGTGCCTCATGAGATCTTTCTGTTTTCAGAGGGTCCTAGTGGTGTCTTCCAGCTGAGTCTCCTTGCCATTCTGAGCACTGCCAGTGTACTATTCTAGAGATGGTCTCTTAATTTTTACTATACTTACCAGATTGCTGGTTGATCCTGGTTATTATTTTGCCCTTTACCTTAGTCTTTTACTTCTTAAGTTTATAAACAAATCAGGACCCAAACATTTCCCTGTGAGAAGCTAATGGAGAACCATAACATTACAGTATTGTCAAGCTTAGTAGCTCTCTCACTCCCCAAACTAATTGAGGGTCATTTTCATGGCCTTTCACCTTTACTAGCCATGACAATAATTCCATCAATGATGTTCAGTAAATATCAACCTGACAAAAGTCTCAGTTCTATTATTACAATGAGAACAATTTGAACAACAAAAATCATGTGTAGAATGTTTTTACATTGGAGTGAATATTTAATAGAATGGTAATATAACAAAGGATTAAAAACTAATAGGCAAAGCATGTCACTGGATGGTTTGTTTAAAGACTGACTTATCACATGGTGCGTAGTGACTCACACCTATAATCTGAACACTCTGAGAGGTTGGGGCAGGAGGTCACTTGAGCTCAGGAGTTGGAGACCAGCCTGAGTTAGAGCAAGACCCTGTCTCTATTAAAAATAGAAAAATTAGCTGGACACTGTGGTGGTGTCTATAATCCCAGCTACTCTGGGAACTGAGGCATAAGGATTGCTTGAACCCCAGTGTTTGAGTTTGCTGTGAGGCTGTGAGTTATGTTGATGGAATGGCACTTCACCCTAGGCCAACAGAGTGAGACTCTGTCTCAAAAAAAGAAAAAGGAAAAAAGACTGATTTATCAAGACCCTATCTCCAGTTGGACTACAGAGAAATCTTCCAACATTAATAAGAAACAATCATAGCTAAAGAATTTCCTCAGATGTTCCCACTTTTTGACCCAATTCCTTGTTTGAAAACTATGGCTGAAGGTGGACAGCTATTGGGGAGACCTTGCAAAACCCACTGTCCACAAAATATAAACTGAATTATAGCCAACATAAACTATGTCATTGACTCCTTGTAGTGTGCTTGGAACTCATCTAAGTTCTCTCTATGAATTGACAGTGTTTAATCCACATGCAAAGTCGGTAAGACAGAAAAGATTGTTGCCAGGCCCATTGTACAAATAAGAAAGTGAAAAAAAGTAAAGCACCCATGGCCACCACCCCGGTTATGGGTGTGTTGAGGTGCCAGCCCATGCTGTCTTTCAGGAGGGCCTTTGCTCATGACTTTTCCTCCATCCTGCCTCTCCACAGAACCAGCATATGCAAGAGGGTCACCCACATGCTAATCTGCTCTAGGGGATATATGTGGGGAAGAAGGAAGGCTCACATGAGTTGTTGAAGTGCTTTGTGGTTTTCTACAGTACTTCTGCCACTGTAGGATTTGGAAGGGGTGACATGTATGCACTGTGAACAGAAAAAAACATCGATGGTAAATGTCAAACACTTGGTTCTTGTCTGTGATATGTTATCATCTCTTGGGTCTCAAGCTGTTATGGTCCACTGAGTTCTCTTTTTTAAAAAGCGCTATTATGTTTAGCTATCTTGCTTGTCAAAGCATGAATTATAGACTTTCTAAAACATTTACAGAAAAAAAAGGAATGTTAAGGCATTCAGTGCTTCTTCTCACATCTGCCCATGATAGGGCCAATTATTTTTAAATTCATTGTAAGAAATAATTTGAAAATCATTTATTTCTGGATTCAACTCTATTTTTCTTCATAACAATAGGAGGCTATCTATATAATGACAACAAAAAATATATGGAATATTGATTTCCCCTAAATGTTAACGTTTGTATTCTTCACCAGAAAATGATCATGTAGCAAATGGGATTTGAAATATAGAACATAAGAAACTTAGAGACAGCTGAAATGAGATCAGACACATCAAAAAGCTCAGGAGGAACAGAGCAGAGTAGGCAGGAGAGCGTTTCATCACACTGTGAAAGGTCGTTCTTTGGACATGATCCTCATCGTAGGTTATAGTCTATTCAAGCCTCCTCTACCTTAAGAAAATCCTGATAAATCAGCCCTAAATGTCAGACCCCCACATACTTATTTATCTCCTGGAAAACATTCATTAGGCCAAGTCCAAAGTACATCATTTATCAGTTGGCAGTAGTTCTTGAAATATCACTACGGGTAAGCTCTTCCCTTGTCAAAGAACTGTTGAGTTCACAAAGGGGCTTAATTTATTTCCATAAGCCAGCAGATGGTTGATTGTTCATACGTTGGCTTGACCTCTTTCTTGCTAGGAAGTCTAGGCCACATGAAGAATCTCATAGTTTTGATTAACACTAATTAATCAAATAGCCCACTCTACTGAGAACAGAGACATATAACAGAAGTACGAACAGAGAAACTTACAATTACAAGTCTGCTTCGGCTACTGATCAGCTCTTTTCTGCTAATTTCTCTAGGTTCTGGCAATCTAGGAAAAGTGGAAAGGGGAAGCCTAAACAACACTGCTTGAGGCCCAAAACACATTCTAAAGGATGTCTGGATTTAAACTAATCTCTGAGACCTTCTCTCATTTTAGCCAGTGAGAATTCATTAAGAATCCTAATCTTGGCAGGGTGCAGGGACTCGCTCCTGTAATCCTAGAATTCTGGGAAGCCGAAGTAGGTGGATTGCTTGAGCTCAGGTGTTCAAGACCAGCCTGAACAAGAGTGAGACCTCGTCTCTACTAAGAATAGAAAAAACTAGCCAGGCATGGTGGCTAATAGTCTCAGCTACTACTGGGGAGGCTGAGGCAAGAAGATCGCCTGAACTCAGAAGTTTGAGGTTGTTGTGAGGAATGATGATGCCATGCCACTCTACCTAGAGTGACATAGTGAGACTCAGTCTCAAAAAAATAAATAAGTTAATTAATGAACTAATTAAAAAAAAATCCTAATCTTGAGTCTGAGAGATCCATTGTATGATCATAAAAACAAAATTCTATGACATTTTCCAGGATTACATTCTTAAGCATGAAAATGTAGATTTCAACCACGATGATTGAAAAGCTAACAAAGCTAGTATATTGTTTTTGTTTTTCCGGAATGGCCTTTCAGTTTATCAGAATATTCATTCCAGGAGACCCAGCCTAGTTAAAAGAAGTTGGCACATATTTATTGTTGGAAGTTATGTGTAGGCTGAGATTTCTTATCCAAAACTATTGCTAAAAGGGAGATGAAAAGCGTGTTGTGCATTCACCATTATGAAAAGTGTGTTGTGCATTCACCATTATGGCCTGAACTGAGGTGTTTCTAGAGCGGATGATAGCCGCTAATCGCCTTGATCCTGACTGAATGTACCCAGCACACCATTGCAGTCAGCTTGTGGCCAAATATTTCTGTTCCATTTGACCCCTCCTTGCTGAGGTTACCTTTTAGTACCTGAGATGGCTTCTGGCATCAGTTTTCCCAGGGAAAATTTCCATTAGGACTGCTGATATTTCTTTATCTCCCCATTTCCCAAGGAAGCTAGATGAATCTGACATTTAGAAAATGAGTCATCTTCCAGCAGGTTCTGCCCTGCCTGCTGTTGGCACCAGCTCTGGCAGGAGCCCATTTACTCTGGGATCTCATCACCTTGGGCCTTCCTGATTCCCTTGGATGTCACTGCTGATGGCTGAGGGAATTCAATTGCTCTTGTTTGGGTAGGACAGTGTGAGGAAGGTGGTATTAGTTATAACCCCCTCTATTTATGATACATGCCCTTGACTCATCTTTGTGCTCTCTCGGCTAAATGAAATTTCCAGGACAGCTGAAAGCCAAACCCTCAGTTCACCCTGGCCTCACATGGCTGGGCGCTTCCTGCTGTGATCCACTTTTTAAAGAGTTACAGCCCTGTGCAACTCCTTGCCTCTTCATTCCTTAGATCTCTATCTGTCATTCTGTCCTGTTGATACCACCTCCTAAATACATTTTTAGCTCTTTTTTTTTCTCTCTACTCCCAGTGGCTCTGATTAATTGCTTTTCACAAAAAATGATGGGTCACAGCCACAAAACCAGTCTCCTGGACCCCAGCCTCCCTACCTTCAGCTCATGCCAGATCCAGCTGTCTAATAAGCCAGTGTTACCAGGCCCTTCTGCCTTTGCATTTGCTGTTGCTTCTGCCTAGAATGACCCTGCCCTGCCTTTTTGTTTTATTCCAAGAAAACTCATATTCTTTTTCCTACCAAGGCTTAACTCAAATGTTACCATATCATTACAACTTTAACCTATTCTTGTAAACAGAGTTTACCAGGTAGACTTCCTAAATCATTTAAAAATACCTCTATTTTGACACTTTTTTCAGTGGATTTAAGATTTATTTGTTTTTACCTCTGCCCATATCTTATGATTCTTTCATTATTCTGTTCATATCCTAGTGTCCCAAATAAAGTAAGGCTTTACTTCACAGGTGTATGTAGTCACCCACCCAGGAAATATCCCAATTAGCAACTTCCCTCCATCCCAATCTCACACGTCCATTGTTCCAAGGCCTGGATTTCCTCACCTAAAAGTCCATTTATACCATGATAATAATTTTTGTTTTAAGTGAGAATACCTTACTTAACTCAGCAATTTTTTGTTGCCTGGCAGGCTTTAGAAGACTCAGCTCAAGGTGAATGAGGTACCAGCCTCAGGTGCAAGATTTTATGGGGAGCCAAAAAAACTCACTAATCAAGATAAATCATATTTTATGCAGTATATTAGAAAATCTAAATGAATGCAAAATAAATTCATGATGAACAAAATAGCACCGTAAATGCAATGCTGAGCCATATTGAAGCCTGAAGGAAAAAGAATAATCAGCCACACTGATTCTGTCTTTAGTTACAATGTTGCTATTTTGTTCATCATGGATGAAACTCTCCTTAGTCCTGGCTCTGCTCCAGAGCCTCTATCAAAGTCTTTATGACACCTTCTGTGGGAGAATGTTCCACAGGCATAGGCATGTCAGGTGGCTTTCTTTTTTCCTCACATATTCATGGCAAAAGGGCTGGCTTTTAAATTTTATGAAATGACACCTTGGACTCCTGATTCGAAGACCTATTTGAATTGTGGTGTCTTTTAGGTTGTCTTGCTCCAAATGCATTTCTTCTTGATGTTTATCACAGTGACACGGGCTTTTTATGGCACTCTGAAGTGCTTCAGAGAAAATAGAGAACATTTTAATACTGCTGATTTACTCTTTCAGGTCTACAGTAATTTCCTTACTGCCTAATTATAAGGCTTGGTTTAATTTACTCTACACATAATGTTTACTGATGCACATATGGTACCACATTTCAGGAAACTGTACCCAGTACAGGTATTTTTGTCATGCTGGAACATGGAAAATGTCCTTCTTATATAGAAAAAAAAATGCCAAGAAATTTTATTGTCTCAACAAATAATGTCTCCCAATTGTGGCAGGGTGATTATACCTATCCTTAACTTGTGGAAGAAGGATACAATGTCTTTATATGCTTACTTTATCTTTTCTTGTTTGGGATTCCTTAAGAGTAGTAAGAGTTAGGTTACACTGATTACGTTTGTTAAGTAAATTCCCTCTTATAATTGTGCCCCACCCCCAAGAATTGTGTCACACTATACACTTATTTTTAAGGTCAAATGATGGTTATGTGGTTACATGTGTGTAAAGAGTTTCAGTTGCCCTCCAAATCAGGCAGTGGGTAGGAACATGGGAAAATCAGAGAGAGAGAAAACAATAATATCTTCTGGGCTTATTTCTTAACTATCTTTGGGAAAGTGGGTATTCATTTATAAACTCGTAGAGGTGGAAGGAACCCCCAGGGTCCTCCCAGAGAAAAAGGTCTTCCTTCAGCAACCACAAGACTCCTTCTATTGTAGTCTGCTTTAAAGATGGTAGACCATCCCATCCCACAATGTCTGAGAGTATTATTATGTAAGTTAGTTGTTAGAAAATTGATAATTGTCAGTGGTTTTGTAATTATCAACCACTAATGTTGGTTTTGTGTTCTAAAACTTATTTCTCTAATTTTAAGTCCCAGATAAAAGCTTCAGTAAAGAACTCTATGTAAAGTTTCAAAGATCGCATAATAGTGACATTTATTTATTTATTTATTTATTCATTTATTTATTTATTTTTGAGACAGAGTCTCACTTTCTTGCCCCTGTGTAGAGTACGGTTGTGTCATAGCTCACAGCAACCTCAAACTCTTGGTCTCAAGCGATTCTCTTGCCTCAACCTCCCAAGTTGCTGGGACCACAGGTGCCTGCCATAATTTCTGGCTATTTTTCAGGCTGGTCTCTAATTTGTAAGCTCAAGCAATCTACCCACCTTGACCTCCCTGAGTGCTGGGATTACAGGCGTGAGCTCCTGTGCCCAACCAATAGTGACTACTATTTCATACGAAGTCATGTCTTTGCCATCAACTGCCTGCCTTTTTATGGCCCTAGTGCTAAGAATAGTTAGGCTTAGGTACGGAGCAGCTGATGCCTCCTTGTCACTGTGATAACTGAAATAATCAGCTCTCTTGGTCATCTAATCTATTACTTCTGTTTGTACGTGGTTATATATGAAGGTCAGAAAAGTAAAGCTGTCCACTTAAACTGACATTTGGTGTCCATTCTTTCCTTGATACTTTATCGATGATCCTTACAATAATTTTTCAGAGAGATATTACTGCAAAGAAAGTTTTTGAAATGGAGGAGAGTATTAAAATTCCAATGGTAATATTTAATTTTTTACTTATATAAAGCTCGTAAGTGAGAGAATCCAAGTGGGCCAACTCTGAAGCCTGTCCTTTTAATGACTGCAGTCGTTACAGTTGGTACACTTTGGTCTTAGTTTATAGCTTTTATTAAATTTCCTTAATGGGAAGAGCATAAGGTAAATATCAATTATTAATGAGTCCTGAGTTTCTCTGTAATATTCATAAAAGGTTTTGCGTTTAATATAATCACCATTTTTTCCATAAGGCATCCATATCTGTGTCTAGCCCCATGCAAGAAGCTGAACTGTGAATGAGATTTTGATAATTATTTTTCTAATTAATCATAGGGGAAAAAGGTAACGGACTTTCGTTTTAGCAGGAGGGATATCTGATTAAATGCACGTCGGGAGACTGGCAGACTCGTCTGGCATATTCAGTGAGAAATGGTTGAACAGATTGTGGCCGAGCATTCCAGGATTAAAGAAGAACTATTTGTCTTGAGGAGTTTGGGGACAAGAGTGAATATTTTTATTTGATCCAACCATAAGTGCTTGTCAGAAGTTTGGGTGATTAACCAGTCCCAGGCCCATGCTCTCTCCTTCATAGTTTCTTAGTTTTTCACAAGTGTATCAATCCTGTTCATCTGTTAAAGGTAGGACTTCTATATTTTTATTGGATTCCTCCAATTTCAACAAGGATCAGGCTTCCTTAAATAGTTGCAGTCTACATTGCAACTGGTCTAAAGAGGAAAACTGAGAAGCTAAAAAAGCACCTTTGGGCAAGGCAAGCAGGGAAGTCTGGGAGAGCAGAAAAATGAGTTCCAAGGACTGAAAGAAGTCAGCCCTAATGAACTCTGCCGGCCTCTGAGGAGATTTCTTTCAGCCCCTCCTTTGAAATTCACAGGGTTAGATCAACAGAGCTGTATCTATAGATGCCAAAATAACTAGTTGAAAGGGGATAATTTGTAACTGATCCAGTAGGCATTATGACTGTACATTACCATAGCCATCAGCTGGCCTGCTTCTCCTAGGGTCCATTCTCTGTGTGTTTGGGCAGTCTGTAGAAGCACCCTTGATACTGTTGCCAAATTAGGAGGAAGTATCAGGATGTGCGGTCCATTCCAAGTCAGAACACCTTATACCAAGCAGGCTAGGCAACCCAACCTGACACCTTTCTAATCCACGGAATTTTTAGGAAAATCTAACAACTTCTGCTCGTCGTCTAACTTTTCCTCTTCTTTCCTTGCCTCAGAGCTTCTACAAGAAAAGAAATTGCTTAGAGACCAATAGAATAACTGATGTTTTCTAGCAGAGAATGAGGCAAAGAAAGAACAAAAGTCAACTTGGTCAAATAATACCAGTGAAACTGACCACCTGGGGGCTCTTGGAGGCCACCTTTAGCCTCCTTAATTATTTTCTTAAGCAGATAAGCTGTTGGGCACAGCAGATGCTCTTTTATAAGTGAGCAGTAGGTGAATGGAGCTTGAAATGGCCAGGGAATGCTGTAGCAACTTATGGACAGGGTGAGAAAGATTATGAGACTAAAATCCATTGATGAACCCATCTAGAACAGACATCGACAAAGTACTGTCTGTGTCCCAAATCTAGCCCTCTGCCTATTGATGTCAAGTTGTATGGATGGCTTTTGGGCTGCAGCTGCAGGTTTCAGTAGCTGTGGCAGAATCTGACAGACCTACAAAGGCCAAAATCCCTACTATCCAGTCCTTTACCGAAGTCTGCCAACCCCTGCTTTAGAAGTAAATCTAGTTTCTTGTCTTTCAATGTCTGCTAAAATAAATAAATGCATAAACAAATAAATAAATAAAATAACAAAGAAGTGAATTTAGCTTGAGATAAATCAAATGTGGTGTATGAGTTCAAGTTCCCTGAAAAGCTAAAGGACTCAGTCTCCTGCCTTTCCCTTAAATAGTGACAGCTCCAGTCATTTTATAGGATTTCCACCAACTTGGGGACGGGGAGTAATCACTGGGTTTCTGTCTGAAGTGAAGTACCTCTAGGGAAAAATTCAGCAGCTGTTAGAAATGCAATGATGTGCAATAGTTAAAGACGGGAAGGGAAAACGAATAGCATACAGCAGCAGAACACCAGAGAGAGAAGGTAGCTTACAGGCACATAGTTATTCATAACTGAAATAAAACCGGGGAGTGTGGTGAATGGTTCTCTGTTTTAGAAAGTGTGATGAACTCTTTAATAACCACAAGTGGCCAGAAGTGTCAAAGGTACATTTGTCAGTGACATCTGTACCAAGAAATATGCTTCCATCATTCCTTTTCCCTCACCCAACAGCATCTTATTCCCTGCAAGCTTCCCATGCTGGTCTTATGAGCTGAGATCTTGCTTATCTGATTCCCAGAGTGGGAACTGGTGAGTGCAGGCTGGGCTCCTCCCAGGGTCTCTTGTATTTACTGGGGATTCTTCTAAGAACCACAGGACTTGTAATGTGGAAGGGCAGGAAATATGGCAGTATAGGGCCAGATGATTCTACCTGATATACATCCCCCCATACTGGGACAATTGTGTAGGATTGACCCATTCAGAAAGAAATAGTGGTTTTAGAGAATTGTTCTTCTCTGTACCTTGCTTTCTGTGCTTTAACTATATATTTTTTATAGGCTTCTGCTGTTAGCCTGCCATTAGATCCATCCAGTTAGTAATTATTTCTACCAATCACTAATGCAATTATGAGGGGATTAAATTATTTTTTGAGCAAAATTTCATAAGCTTCATAAAGGTTCTTGTAGGGGTGAGGTTATTTTGTTACTGATGCAACTTTTGATTCTCTCACACTGGATTCAAGCAGTTTGTGGTCATTCACTGCTGGTTAATCAATGGCATATATTATAATAGATACACAGATGAACTAGCCGTATAGCTGGTTTTAGAACCTTTTTGTAGTAAGCAATTCTGGATGAGACATTAGGCTTGGAGCAGCTGACTAGGTATGAGAGTGAAGGATGGAAAGAAAGGTGACTTTTGTCCAGTTAGGATTCGTGAACTTGAACTTCCAGGTTCATAAACAGATGGACCTTAAATAACATAGCACTGTTCTTGGTACCGGAAGATCTCACTCTGGCATTTGCTATAGGAAGCCAGAGGATTCTCCCTTTCTTCAATTAAAAAACATCATTAATGATGCTCACCCTGCAAACTGCACCCCTCACCCACATCTTGACATTGTAAAGAAGGTCAAATGAAATAATGTCTCGGAAAGTTCTCTGCAAGCTATAAAAACAGGACATGCACAGGATTATTATGAAAGGAAAGAGTAGCCAGAAACAGGAGACCTTTCAAACATGCAGAGGAATCAGTGTACTTTTTAGTCTAGGTTCAGGGATCTGAACAAGGTAGTTATACAAGCAATGTCTTTCCCACCTTCCGCCCTGCTACCTAAAATCCCACCCTTTTGAATGCCAAGATCTTCTGGGCTAAGTTAGAAACTGGGTAATCAAAAGGATGTTCTGATAGGGTTAGACAAGTTTGGAAGGGACCTTTAAATGAGAAAGAAAAAAGCAATATCATGTGAAGGAAATGTAGAAGAACTGGACATTTTTACAGTGTCCCTTAGGCCAACCTCCAACACTTTTAACAAGAAGAATTCATGTTCGTCTTTAAGCACCATCATTTCTGAGGCCAGCCAAGCATGGATGAGGTCATGTTGATCACTGTTAATAATTGGGAATGGAGACAGTGGAGGAGTTTTCAGCAGTAGGTGAGGGTAGATGGCTTGTCTTATTTTCCTCTCTGTCCCTGGCCAAACACAGGGGTTCATCCACCAATAGTTCCTCAAATGCTGGAAGGAATAAATGTGCAAATACCAGTCACTGAGTAGACTGGAGCAAAGTAAATGAGAGATAGAGCATATTTTCTTTCTGAGGAATTATGTTTTCTCTTATAATAAGGCCCCTGCTTCCTTAGAGCTAATTGCATTAATTAGTATTGACACCATTATATTTTTTGCATTTGCTCTTATTTCATTTTTTTGGCATAACACTTAAATATCCATAATAAAAGTATGACATTTGTTTAGATTTGTTTTTATAATTCTAGTTTTTCCTCTTGAGATCAGAAAGAGGTTTTGAAACACCCAATTGAAAACAAATAATTAAGGGACTTTTCTTAGTTTTTCAAGACTGAATGTCTCTCTATTAAAAAGATTTGCTGAGCTGTTTTTCATTGTGTGGATTAAAATGGGACACACAACCTTCACATCCTCATGCAAGTTTGAGCTTCTGCAATTCTAGTTGGCTGGACAGTACCATTTTTTTCCTGGACTGTGTTTTGCAAAGAACTGTTTCATATTCATCAAATGGTTGCAGGTTTTTAGACTTTTTGCAAAACATTTTGGTAGTGTTGAATGTGGCTCGATATATATGTAGTATTATACACCCTTCATCTTTTGGATATTTTTGAGATAGTTTCTTCTTTTTGGGGGAGGGGGGAAGGCTATGAGTTAAACTTTGCCCATCCTCTCATGATTGTGTCCTCCCATAAAATAAAAATTGTGAAAATAGGTACTATTCATGGGCTGCACCCCTTTTGGTTTGCTGAAGAAAAGGTAGTTATTTACATTGATGAATAGCCTTAATTCAGTAAAATAGACTGGTAGTGCTGAGCTAATACCTTTAAATGTCTTGTCTTATGCAATTAATATTCCTTTGTCACACATACATTTAAACCGTTGGAAGAAAGCCTTGTGTTCTTGACTCCTGTCAGACTTAACGAATGATTTTGTCAAGTCATTCCTTTCTGCCCTGGTTGATTGATAGCTAAATTTTGGTCTTCTGGCTTATGTAAAAAGTGTTAACTATGCCTTTCAGCTTGTAGGCAAGGGCATTTAAACCATTCTAATAGTCAATTTACAGAGGAATTACATTGCCTGTTTACTGGAGGGGTCAAAAAATGTGCCCCTTTTCATCAGGGACACAAATCACGGGGCCCATGAGCTAATGAAGGCAGTATTTATGAGTTCCTGCACTTGCTGGCTGATACCAAGTTCAAGGTGTCCCTGGTCCTGGCTGCTGAGGACTCTGGCTCCCACGTTTGGATCTGTCTATGCTTATGAACTATGTAATGGATATATTTAGGATGAATATGGTTTGATCCTAATACTCTTAAGAATGAGAATAAAAATTAGAATGCCAGATTGTCACAGTACCAACCTGCTTTTTCAGCTTTCAACGATTTTTCTATAATAAGGCAGATCCCTGCTCACCTCTGCCACTGCTTGGCTTATGGATTGCCATGCTTACCGTAATTAACATATCAGAGCATGCAAAGTGTATCCCAATCTTTTCCTGGGAGAAGTCTCATATTGTTTGGCTTAAACCATGTCAGAATCCTAAGAAACATACTTTATTAAGCACCTCACAATTTATTTTTTAGTTAAAACACTTGGAGCTATAAGTTATATACATATAAAGTGGTTACATAGACCAAGTATATCCCATCTGATACATTTTTGCAGTAGTCATCTTGGTCTTCTGGCTCTTAAACCATGAGTTATTCACTTTTTTTTCTGGATTCTTAAAGCCTCAAGGAAGTCACAGAATGTTATATTGAGTATCTAAGAGGCTCCTTTCTACTTCTGTTGCGGGGACTCAGCATCACCTTTGCCTCTGGTTGGATCCCTGATTACTTTCCGTGATGTTCACCTGCCACTGGGTCTGTTCTTCCATGCTGTCAACTAGGGGCTTTCTTCTTTGATATCTCAGTTGTGGAGAAGAGGAATGCTCCAGATCCTCTATGCACTTCACTCATCATCCCAGAATCACATTTGATCCTGGAACTATCTTCACTACCATCATCTATACTGTTGTTTTTGGTCAATAAAGTGCACAACCCTGGCACAAAGTAGACATATATATCTGACATTCTTGCATTCTACTTCTAATATAAGAGGTTGTGTACATTAGTTGTTAAGGGCATGAGCTCTGGGGTGAGACAATCTGGATCTAAATCCTGCCACCGCTACTTGTTAGGTTGTGATTTGAGGAAAGTGGCTTAATTCTATTGCCTCAATTTCCTTTGCTATAAAATGGGGAAAATAGTAGTTGGCATTTTGGAAAGAAATAAATGACTTGTGCTAAGTGTTCAGAATAATGTCTGGCATAAAATAAGCATGAAGGTGGTTAATATGAAATATGACTTTCTCCCATACATCTCTGCCCTCTCCTCTCTACCTCTCACTGCTGTAGCCGCCTCTGCCTTTAGCATACACTGTCTGTCTCTGCAGCCTCCCTTTGGCTTCCTTTTTTACATAGCACTGCACCTGCCATGGTAGGCTATCGTCTCTGCTAACACTTTTACCAGCAGCAAGTAAAGCTGCTCTCTCGGTTGGGTGGAGGCCATCTGGAGACCCATAGGACCCCCAGCACTGCCTAAGACCCTGAGGGGGCATTTCACTGCCTCTTCTCATGAAAGCAACTGTCCTTGCCTATTGTGGAGGGAAAAGAGGAATTTGACACAGACCTAAGTGTGCCGGGGCAGAAAATGAAATCAACAGAAGGAGCTAAGCAGCTGCTCCTGTCCGTCAGGGCAGGCTCCCTCAACCCTTCCCTGTCCTTGTCTCACTGGGATAGCTTTTCACTGAAGAGTTTGTTTTATCTATAAAAATAAGAAATCACATCTGTGATATTCTTAAATGTAGCTCATGGCTGTGGAATAGAACATGTAGAACAAATGGACTGTTAATTCAGTGCATTTGGCCAAAGGACTGAATTGGAATGACACCAAACAAGTCAACTGACTGATCAGAAAGTTATTTTCAAGTTGTCTTTCCCACCTCACCAAAGAGGTGATTTGGCAACCGCAAAAAACTTACGCTAGTTAAATATGCATATTATCTTTTCAGTTTTCTTTTGTCATAATAATGTGCAGAGAGAGCATTTATGGCTCACTAGTCTAGGGTAGTCATCTGAGCCTGATCTTCTAATGGACCTGGGCTCAGCTGACCTTCACTGATCTAGGGTGGCCTTAAAATGACTCAGTACTATTCAACATGTTTGTCAGGCTAAATAGGGAATATCTTCATGGGGGTGGCGGAGAGCAAGAACAAGCAAGTCCAGTGGCAAATGGACCTTTCAAACTCTGCATGTGTGATGATGGCCAACGTTCATGGGCCCTACACATGCCACATGGCCAAGCCCATCATCCTGAGGTTGACACTGCCCAGTTCCTGGCAGTGGGCATGGATATAAGGAGAGGTGACGGATGGGTCATTAATGTAACAAATCTAGGATAACAAATAGTTATCTAAGTTTGCCACAGTGCTTCTCATTCCATCATGGAGGCACATTGCTAACTCTGACCCTGACAGTATCAGCACTCCTAGAGGAAAAATCTGGACAGCAAAAACTATTGATCTGGCTACATATAAATGTTACTAATGATGACAGTTGTACTTTTAATTGATCCAGCGGACCAGGTTTTGACGGGGGATGGGTGGTATGGGTGGAGAAAAGCATAAGGTGCCTAATGAAATATTCCTTTTTATTTTTAGAGGTAATGGTTTCTGTTAAGGAGAGATGCTAGTATCCCAATTAAAATCATTTTGCTTCATGAAAGATAGTCGATGCCATCAGGATAATGACCGAAGAATTTTGTGTTTCTCTTATAAAGAAAACAAAGCAAAAACGATGACTGTTCTCTAAATGTCCTCCTCAGGCTTCATAGATCTGCCTCTGCGCCCCCATCTGCCCCCACCCCCATCCTGAACAATGAACAGTGCCTTCATTACCGGTGGAGTGTACACAATAATCGCACCTCGGCTTATTAAAGTGGCTCTGGGGGGATCACTACACTGACTTATTACCCTAATTGACCTTCAGATTGGCTAAAATTTGCCTGACTTAATGAAGCTCAATTCTTGTCAAGCCCCTTAGGCTGGATGGCTCCTGGCTCGGTCACTTTTTGCTTTGATTTTTTTCATTTTTAATAACAATTATACCATACAACTTTAGGAAATATGATACAAACACTTCAGCAATCATGAAGGGCTTGAAAAAGCTGTATTTGTGGAAAGACTTTTGAGCCTGTCTGAAATCACCCTTTACCCCCAAATTTTACCTTGGCTGGTATGTCTTACATCATAGTAGAGAAGATGTTAATACTATTATTCTTAAATGATTTTTCTAAACATCTGTCTAAATGACAGGACAGATGTTAAATAGTCAGGCATTTATTAAATATCATCAGCCCAGCCTAGACTTGAGTACTCACTTTTATTTTTGAAACTGAAGATGGTAACTGGGTTGCTCAGACACATAGCCAATTCTGCCTAAAGGTTGGCATGCAGAAAGCTTCCATTGCAGGGAAGGTTTAGGAAAGAAAGAATGTTTTCACACTGTAAGAGAAATGGGATTGATTAGTAGCAGCTACTTGGAGTACTGCTTTGAGAAGGGTTGTGAAGTAGTATTTGAGCTCAGCATAAAAGAATGCTGTAATTAATTAATCATGTCTCCTGTGAGCATAGAAAGGAAAAGTCATATCATGTTTGCCATTCCATTCCTACTTCATACTTTCTGAGCTCATTCCTTTTAGATAACCCTTCACCTTTTAGTTATTTCTTACAAATGTTTCTCTATTTTTTCCAACTTCCACTCATGTTTCAGTACTTAAATTAGTGTTCTGCTAGATCTGTTCTTTACTGGGTTTTTTCTTTGGGTGCGGGGGTTTGTCAACATCTGAATTCCTTTCTGGGTCTGGGAAATTCCTCATTCTATGAATCTTGATATAAGAAGCTAAAAGGGCCAGAACACCTGTTTTACAAGATATTTTTTTCTTAGCACCCCCCACCTGTACCCTTGCAACTAGATGTGGACATGTGACCCAGAGTTTTGGTGTCTATTTCATCCTGTAACAACCAGGTGACTCCTCCTAAGACTTTGAATCAAAAACTGTGGACGCAAAGACCCAAGATATTTTTTTTTTTTGTTTGTTTATTTTGTTTTTGTTTTTTTTTTTTTTTTCTTTTTTATTAAATCATATCTGTGTACAATAATTCAGTCATGGGGTACAGTGTACGGGCTTCAGATACAATCAGAGATATTTACATCAACCTGATTGTGATAGCATTCAAGAGACTTTCTCATTACTTTGTGAGAACAATTTTGATCCGTATTTAGAAGTTTCTAGCTTACCCTTTTAATCAGCTTTTGTTTTTAAACCTTGATGGAACAAGCAGCAGGGTTGGATAGATTGACATGCCACATGGTAAGGAGCTTAGAGCTGCCTCTGACCAACAGCCAGCGAGGAGGCAACAGGTGGTTAACTCCTATCAACAACCATGTGAGCTTCGAAGCTGAATATCCCATCACTAAGATTTCAAATGAGACCCCAGCTCAGACCAACCCCTCCATCCATGCCTTTTGCATGACCTCAAAGCAGCGGACCCAGCTAAGCTTGTATCTGGATTCCTAATACCCAAGATGTGTGACAAAATAAATATGTTGTGTGACACCATTTGGTGGTGGTAATTTTTTACAAAGCCAGTGATAACTAACTGGGCATGATGTGCAAAATGAGGATTTCAAAAGTTGTCCAGATTGCAACCCAACTTCCCGTTGGAAGCAGATATTCAATAGAACCTCCATATTGGACCACCTCCTGAACTTGACCTAATTTTCATAGACCAGACATGTACCACATGGACATATCAGTACAGTAGATCTAGTTCTTCATGTAGACCACCTTCGCTTGGTGACCAGCTTGTTACAGTTCCTCGGGTGGTCAACTTACAGACAGGTTTTACTGTATTTTGAGACTTTTCAAACTAATTACCTAGGAGCTGCTGGCAAGCAGAAGAAACTCAAGTTAAGTTTGCTTGAAGGAAAATAAGAGATTTACTAGCTCTTTACTAGCTGAGGATTCTAGCAGGGTATGGAGTTTCAGAAACTGTGTCCTCAGGTCTAATCGTCGACTGTCAGTAAGCTGGCACCATTGGCCCATCTTTCTTCATCTTTTAGCTTTGTTCTTAGGGAAGCTGCCTCGAGGTGGTGACATAGATGGTCACAAGCATTTCCTTAAAACCTCATCTTTGAACTCAGAGAAGCAAACTGGTCTGGGGATGATGTTTATTGGCTGAGTTTGGGTGACCACACAACTCTAAATGACTTTTCATGTCCAATGGAAGGAGATGCTTGAACTGACATGGCGTATCTGGGCTGGGGGCCCACTCAGGATGAAGGAAGGGATGAGTTACTCCCACAGGAGCCAGCTTAGGGTAGGTGCAAGTGAGATAGTTCCGCAGAAGAAAAGTGGCCGTGAAGCAAGGAAACCCATTAATGGCCACTGTCACTGCCTCTCATTTTACGGCTAATAATCCAACAGGAAAGAATGGCATGGCTTCATGCAGCAGGAGATGAACTTGTAGGGGTTGGGTTATCTTCCCACAAAAAAGAAGAACCCAGACATTCAGAAATGAGAACAGTTGCTGTGTGTGGCTGTCATTGTCCCATTGTAAGGGACTTGACCTCTTAGTCACATCCAGCAAGAATATGAACGGGACATCTAGCAAAGCGATATGCTTTATTAGGACATTATCTGGGAGAGGTTCACTTGGGGGAGCCCCCATCTGAGAGACTCCTGGGCCTGGAAGCTGTCAGCTGGGGGCAAATCAGAGCTAGCATGAGCTATAAGTCCAGATGGAAAAAACGAGACCTCAGAGGAAAGGAGGCCATTAGCACAGGTTATTCCATGCTGTGTCTGCTAGCTTATTTAACAGTTCTAGATAAAGACTTAGGTTTATGGAAAGATGAGCTCATTTAGAGAGTTGATCTGGTGGGGAGTGATAATGAATTTGGAAACATTTCAACCTAAGTCTTTAGCAGAGTGAACAGTTAGAAAGAGTTTGCTTTATGAGGCATAAGGCAAATGGCTGGCAAGGTGGCTTTCAGCTCTCTCTCTGTAGGAATTCTGCAAGAACAAAGGAGTAACTTCCTTCTGGTCATTCTCTGGATTTCTTTGTAAAAATGTGAGGTGATTGGGTTCCCAGGTGGCTGGTAAAACCAGCTCTTATACAGCCCTGTAAATATATGGGGGCACCATTAATAGCCATATGTGCATTGAGTTTCACTGAGTTGTTGATTAATATTTTGTCTACGAGTCTTGGACATTAGCATTAGTTTCTCAACCTCTCAGTGAATATGTATCAAGCCTACTTAGCCACTTTGCTGGATGCGGTCTGTTGAAATGCATCTCTCTTAATTTAGATGGCAACAAGGAAAAATGCTAACTGGAATCTTCATTTGGTATAATCCACTGTGATGATACAGTAAGTTGGGGAGAGATGAGAACATCTGAGAGAAACAGGGGTCCCAGACGGAAAAGGGTGGGAATTCACAAAGGAGAAACTTGAGGGAAGCTTCCAGGAAGAAGGAGGGTCATTTCAAGCAAAGAGAAAAACATGTTCAGGGCTGAATCACGGAGTCTGACATTAATATTGATTCTCTTAGCTGAGTGTTGTTTAAGAACTTGGGTGACAGTGAATTTGAAGTCTTGTGTTCAGCCAAGCATCTGAAGTGCTGTCACTGCATGTGGTCAGTTAATTGCAGGGCAATGTCCTTCAGTTATCAGCTAAGCTAGAGAGAATATTGACAGATGTGATGTAATGAAAATTGAGAGGGTTAGCAGGACAAGCATTTAGCTAAAAGATGTGGCGACCTTCTTGCAGAGAGGGAATGCAGTGTTGACGAATATAACTCTACACTCGATGTATGACACCGGTGCCTGTTTTTGCAAGAGTTTAATGGAACACAAACACACCCACTTATCTCCATACTGTCTGACTGCTTTTACCCTGCAACGATAGAATTGAGTAGTTACAACAAAGACCACATGGCCCAAAATGTATTCTCTTTTCCTCTATTAAATAAAAATATAAACTCACTGACCTCCAATGTAAACACATGCCTTCCTGAAGTGATGTGGAGATCTTCTAGTTAATGTGAAGATCTGAGACATGAAAGGTAGAATCCAGAAGCTCCATGTCATAGAACACTTGTTCTCAAAGTTTCATCAACTGCTCATTATTTGATGTCATGCAAGATCTCAGTGACTCACAAAATCTGGAGATAGGTCCCAAGAATCTGCACTTTAGTGACCCTGGAGTTGATGTTGATGGAAGAAATTGTATATATGAAACCATAAAAATCAGAGAATTGTACCGGAACTACTTTTAATCCAAGTGTAAACAGATACACACTGTTAGACTCCTTTCTACCATTAGAAAACAAATAAGAAAGAAATAATAAAATCCTATTTAAAAACCATGGTCCTTAGCCAGGCATTGTGGCGGGCTCCTGTAGTCCCAGCTACTTGGGAGGCTGAGGCAAGAGAATCACTTAATGCAGAATTGCTTGGAGGTTGCTGTGAGTTGTGAGGCCATGGCACTCCACCTAGGGCAACATAGTGATACTCTTGTCTCAATAAATAAATAAATAAATAAATAAATAAATTAATTAATTAATTAAAAACCATGGTCCATACCACTTATACCAAAATAATTTTCCAGAATGACCTTCAATACGAAATGGTTGCAAAATGTATCTGTAGCCAGTTAGATTAAGAGGCATGCAATGAGGTGTTATTAGCAATAGATCTTTAAAATCAAAACAATTTGAGCAAAATAGTAAGAGCCCAATGGCCCTAGGACACACTAATAGATGAATAAACACAAGGCCGTTATATCATTAGTACTCATACCACACATAGTGATCATACTGATGGTAGTGAATGGTGATGATGGTCATAATGGAGGTAAGAGTGATGTTGGTGGTGGGTTTATTTTTTCTTTTCAGTTTTTGGCCGGGGCTGGGTTTGACCCCACCACCTCCAGCATATGGGGCTGGCACCCTAGTCCTTTGAGCCACAGGTGCCGCCCTCGTGGTGGGTAATATGTGATGATGATGATGGTATGATGGTGATGATAATGGTGGTGATGGCAATGGTGGTGGTTGTTGTGATGGTGGTAGTGATGACTGATAGTGATGATGGTGATGATGATAATAGTGAGACTGTGATGATGATGATAATGATGGTGATGATGATAATAGTGATGATGATGATGAGGATGATAATGATGGTGAGGATGTGATGATGATGATGATAGTGATGACTATGATGAGGATGATAATGATGGTGGTGGTGGTGGTGATGGTGATGGCAGCAATGAAAACAATTATTGTGGTGATGATGATAATGATGATGATGCTTGTGGAGATGATCTGTTTCTACGTCCCAAGCACTACACAAACGAAATCACCTCCAACACATTTCAAACTTTCCCTGTTCACAACTCAACTGCCCATTCCTACACAATGCTCCGCCCCTTAGTTTTCACTATCTTAGTAGAACTCTTGCCCGTCCATCACTCGATGAACCAAGTATGGTACATGCTCAGCTGAGCTGCATGACCAGATGGCTGCCTTTGAGAGTTTGCCATAACCTTAGGGAGCTAAGATGGGCAAGGGTGGCCTCAGGAGGGATGAATCCAAGTTGTTAAGGAAAGACAGGACAGCCACCTCTATCTGGAGCTTTGAGATGGTTTTTACAGGTTTGGGAATATATACAATGGTATTTTGAAAAATGAGAAGGATGTTAGCAGGCAGAGCAGGCATTCTTAACTAATGGCAATTTTAACTGAGGGGACATTTGACAATGCCTGGAGATGTGTTGGATTGTCTCAACTGGGCAGATGCTACGGACAGAAGGCAGGAGATTCTGCTAAACATCCTTCTATGCAGAGGACAAAGAATTAATTATCTATTCCAAAATGTTAGTGGTGGTGATGTTGGGGAACTTGACTCTGTATCTCATGTATCTGTAATCATTCTCTTAATGCTTAGTCTAGATTAAACTAGAAAAGAGAAGCTTTGCTCTCAGAGGTCAGACGGCAATGTCTAGCGATAGTTGAGCTTGTCCTAAGTGGGTCGTGTATGCTCCTGCAGGACAGAGGTATGCTCAGCCTCTTACAGTATATGTATAGCCACCTGCTGTAGATACCTAATTATCCTGCGTAATTATTCATGCCAACACTGCCAAGCTAATGGGTAGTAGAGGTAGAAAACCCAAGAATTCTATAGAAAAAGAGAACCTAAGTTCTTTTGTGCTTGGCGAGGACTGGAGAGTGTAGACTGAGTGAGCAAACGTGGGCAAAAGCAGGTGGGCACCAAACTGCAGTGGGTCTCCAGTGGGCGGGAAAGCAAAGAGTCCAATAGTGCTTGTCTGTTCTCTAAGTGGCCTAGTGCTAAAGTGGTGGTTTGGACGCATTATCTCATCAATCCTGTTTGGGGATTATCATGCCGACAGCTAGAGTCCCATGTAGGAACATTTTAAGCGGCAAAATGACAGCCTCTGATTTGCCTTCTGAGATTAATGACTCAGATGCGGCCAGTTGTTTGTTAACTTGCTGAGCGTGGCCTAAGCAGACATCTAGAGGGTGTAATTTGATTTATTTTGCAGAGAGGTAATCTACCCCTATGTTATCTTGGTCCACTGCCTGAACATCTGACCACTGCAGACTTCCTTACTCATTCAGTTAATGATGTCCCATTTCCAAGAACCATCAAAGAAGTGTGAACGGAGAAAATTATGGGACAGGTTGACTGATGGATTGCTTTATCAGACAATTAGCATGCTGAGATAATTTATCAAGAGATAGAAGGGAAACTAGCACATTCAGGAGAGAGAGAAGACCTTTTCTCAGCTGCTGCTGCTGTTGTTTTGGATGATCCATTGGTACATACTGTTGGAGTTTTGCTCCGTATCCTAATTAAGGGTGCCAGACATTTTTTCATAGTATTCTCTGAAGTTGAGTGGTGTGGCAAGAGTGACTATCCATAGGTGCATTAAAAAATAAAAGATCATTCTATCATTCACTGTAGGAAATAAATGTTTACTGTTGCATAGAGTATAAAGTTGAATTTATCTGTTAGAAACTAATATAATTCCTTAAGATATCCTTGTGCACTGCGGAATACTACGCAGCCATAAAAAAGATGGTGACTTCATGTGTTTTGTAATATCCTGGATGAGTTGAAGCACATTCTTCTTAGTAAAGTATCACAAGAATGGAAAAGCAAATATCCAAGGTACTCAGTACTAATCTGAAGCCAGCAAAGGATCTGATGCATGTTCAGATAGGAGAAAAACTCATTGCAGTTCAAGCTGGGGGCAGGGGTGCTAAGGGAGGGGGTTTAGGTTCTCCCACTGAATGAGCACGGGGTGTGGGGTGTTGTCACACCTTTTGTGTGTGGGTTGTAACCACAAGACGAACTCTCCCTAACTAAATCAAATATTTTGTCTTGGTTGCTTGTACACCCACATGAACCTGAAATAAATTTATTTTTATTAAAAATAAAAAGACATGGGTGGCGCCTGTGGCTCAAAGGAGTAGGGCGCAGGCCCCATGTGCCGGAGGTGGTGGATTCAAACCCAGCCCTGGCCCCAAACTGCAAAAAAGCAAAATAAAATAAAAAAATAAAAAGATATCCTGTACTATGACATGATTATAGCTAGAGGAAAATACCAAAAAGAAATATTTTGGCCCGTTTCATATACAATTGGTAGAAAGATTTCCATGAAAGTAAATGGATATCTTTTATGGGACTACAAAGAACGCTCATAAAAAGAAAACTCTCCACCATTGTTAACACAATTAATCTGTCGTCATTACTGTGGGATTTGGGATACATTTTACATGCTCTTGATTAGATTGAAAAGCCAAAAAATAACCCCTAATTGAGGAAAACGGACTGTAATTTTCTTCTTTTAAAGTAATGGCCATTGGCCAAAAACGGCCAATAAAAAGAGCTTTTGATTTGTGACTTTACATGGGTCTCTCACTTCCTGCTTGAAAATAGAGATGATTTACGGTTTTAATCTGTTTTTCAGGCACAATTGACATCATTGTTGCTAGCTTTATAGAAGAGGGAGTAAACAGACCTGGGATGATTTATTATGAGCACAGGACACGGCGTTAATGTGACGAGCAACAGAGTTTTAAAACAGCGAAAGTTAAAGCAAGAAGACTTACAAAGAAAAAGACAGCTTAGTGTCAAAAAATGTTTGCCTTAGGCAAGCTTTTCAGCCTTCCTAGATGGACTTTATAACAACAAAAATATATTCACATTGGGGGCTTTTGTTTGTTTGTTTCAAAAGTTTTTCATGTGCCATGCTAGTATACATGAAAGCGTGGGCAAAATTCCCATGAAGATTTTAGAAGGATGTCCCAATAGGTTGTTAACTTCCCTCTCTTTCCGTTTTCTTGAGGAAGGCTTGCAGTGCTATAATGTTTCCTCTTAGGACTGCCTTTGCAGTATCCCAGAGGTCCTGATAATTTGTGTCTTCATTGTCATTTTGATCCAAAAATTTGGTAATTTCCTTCTTAATCTCATCTATGACACAGCTATCCTTCAGCATAAGGTTATTTAGTTTCCATGTTTTTATATTTTGCAAGTCTTTGTATATTAAATAATTTCTTTCTATAAAAGAGTTCTCAAGCTAATCCCACCCCAAGGAAGTAATTTCTCTTCAATAGACACATCACTCATACACAACCACATATACCTGTTGCCATGTGGCTTTTTTGCAAAACCCACACTGCTTGCTGGGAGTCCACATATATTTGCTTTCAAATGAGAAGCTATGATCAGAACCTTCTCTTTTTACGGAAGGAATGTTGTCTGGAATAAACAATGGTGGCTGATCCAAAGAAAAACTTTCACTGCTTCTTCTTTGGCGGGGGTTGTAGTTTCTTCTCAGATTTTTTCAGTTTCAGTTTATCTTCCTCTCTAAAATGTGTAACATCTGGATGTTCAAGCTCTTCCTTCACATGACTATTAAGTTTCATTGCTGGAGCCTGCTGCTGAGGCTTATGGCACTGTTTCTGACTGGATTGTGGTAAATGTCCAGTTTGTGCAAGATGATGAGGCTCTTTAGAACAACCAGGGTGACCATGAGGTTTATCACTCATGGAAGCCTCTGGAAGCCATTCAGGAGGTTTGGGCTTATAGACAAATTGCACAAGGGGCTGTGCTTTGGGGGTCTGCTTAGAGCTTTCAGTTACTAAAACAATCCTGAGAGGTTAATCAGTGGAAAACTGACATCTAACAGGGTTACATGACTTGCCCCAAAACTTGGCAAATCATTGTGAGTCAGGGATAGTAGGTTTTCCTGAAATGATTCTGTCCTTGCCATAGTCTGAATGCCTGTGTGCTCCCCACCCCCAATTTACCAGCTAAAACCTAATCACTAATATGATGGTTTTAGAGGGTGGGGCCCTTTGGAGGACATTAGCTCATAAATGGGATTAGTGCCCTTATAAAAAGAGGTCTAGGGGAGCTAGATAGTCCCTTCCAACATGTAAGGACAAAGTGAGAAGGCACCATCTATGAAGCTGGGAATGAGCCCTCACAGACACTGAACCTGCTGGTGCCTTGACTGTGGACTTCCCAACCCCAGAACTGTGACAAATAAGTTCACACTGCTTATAATCACCCAGTCTAAGGTATTTTGTTACAACGGTCCAAGGTCCAGCCCTTTTCCCATATTTTCTTTTCTTCTTTCTTAACTACTAGACCACCAGGGACCCTTTCCAATATAAGGGATGGACCCTCAAGGTAAGGGGACCCTGCTGCTTGGAAGTCTTGGAGGAACTGAGTCCAAGCAGTCTTCCTGAACAACCTCTCCCCCCGGGACACCTAGAACTTCCAGTGAGAGCATGAACTTCACAGTATGAGAGACCCATGCTGCACAACACTAGCTTTGTGCCTTTGGAATGGATTCTGGGACTGCAACACTCAGTTTGGAAGGTTGGGCTGCTTTGAAGGAAGGTTCACCTGAACCTTTCATGCATAATCAAGAGAGGATGGGGGGAAGGGATAAATCAGCCCAACCTCGGAGTGCTTACGCCTCCCCCTTGAAGATCTATAACTATGACAGCTAAAGCCCAGGGACACAGTGAAAGATGGGGTGTCAGTGACTGTTAATGCACTAAGAACCATGGGGAATCTTGTTAATTGTTTATTTGATTAGATTTTTTATTCCTCACTTTAACATCAGGAAGCACAGACACACACTCACACACACACACACAGATACACACTCTCACACTTAATTAAAGACCAGCACAACTGCCTCTAAAGCTTCTGGTATAGAAATTAATCTAAAGTCAGAAGACAGAGCATAAATAAAGAAAATAAACAAACTCGTGGTTGTCATATTTGTTTTTCTCATTCCTGTTTACTCACTATTTATGGTAGCCCTATAAAATCCCCTCATAATAACTTCTCCTATCAAACAGCTATCAAGGCAGACCAGGGCTACTTGTGACCAAGTTTCCCTTGAATAAAGTCCAGAGGACTTCTGTGTGTGGCAGAAACTTCCAGTTTACTTCTCTGCAAAATTATTTAGGAAAAAAAAAAAAAGAGACAGAGATTGTCTTAAGACTTATTACATCTTCAAGTTGTTTTTTTGTTTTAGAGATAAAGAGTCTCACTGTATTGCCCTGGGTAGAGTGCCATGGCTAAATCTGCATTTATAAAAAATGTGAACAGTGAGTAGCAGAATGACTGGTGTTTGGGGGCTTACTGCTACTGCTCATCCAACTTTCTAATTTTCTACAGTGCTAGAAATGTCTAGGAATCTCCTTTCCTCAGGATAACCTGGGTCTCTGGAACAGGCTGGGCTGGGTTTGAACTCTGGCTCTGTGGGTCACACTGGCTGTGGGCCCTTGGACATGTTTGATGGCTCTGTACCTCTGCTTCCTCATGTGTGAAATGGGGATATCTCTGCCAGTTTGTGGTGAAGACTGTGAGTTAATATGCACAGAGTAGGGCTATTGCTATGATTCCCTCTGTCTCAAAATAGCAGGATGACAGACCTGTCAACACACTGATTAGGTCACAGGCTGACTGTTAGATGATTTCATTTGTGCACATCAATGAGGTTTGGCTGACACAACCCCAACTGACTCCAGTTTTCCTCACCAGCTTGCAAGGGAAGGATTTAAGACACCCGCAAACCCCCTTCAGAATGCCAGGCACTGGGCAAGCTGTGGACACTCAGTTCATGTCAGCAAGGTAGACATTTAACCTGTTAGTTTAGACTCAGACAAGGGGAACACATCAACCATGATGAAACCCTATCCTCTTTTAAGTATGTAGAGGCAAGGCCATAGATTGTTTGGGGCCAGGGAGGACATTGACCAAAAGGCTTGGGTTTGAGATACTAGAAAAACAGATTAGTTGGGTGGCTGGTCTTTAAATGACTGTATTTTAAAACATAGTATAAGCGAGTGCTCTGACAGTTATTAGTGAACATCTACAGTTCACTGGGGATTGGCATGACCCAACTGGGTGGCCCACAACCCTAGCTGTATGCTACATTCACCTGGGAAGTGAAAACAAATACACGATGCCTCTTGCACCATGTGGAGATGTGGGTTCAACCAATGTGAGGTGGCACAGGGCTGGGTAATCTGTTAAGTGGCTCCCAAGGTGATTCAGTACAATCAGAGATGAGAATCACAGGTGCCAAGAAAAGAACACAGGCTTTCATGTATCTGAATCCCAAACCCAGATTTAGGATTCTATATCACTAATTCTGTAACCTTGAGCAAGTCACTTCAACTTTCTGAGACTAAATTTCTTATCTCAAGACAGAGAAAATACAGAGGATATAGCTACCTACATGTGAGAATTAAATGAAAAATAATAATGGAATGTACCTACTAAGTTTTGTACATAATTAGTGCTCAACAAATGCTAAATAAGCCTCGGCACCTGTTGTTCAGTGGTTAGGGTGCTAGCCACATACACCAACTGGGGCCGGTGGGTTCGAACCTGGCCCAGGCTTGCTAAACAACAATGACAACTACAACAAAAAAATAGCAGGTCATTGTGGCAGGCACCTGTAGTCCCAGCTGTTTGGGAGGCTGAGGCAAGAGAATCGCTTAAGCCCAAGAGTTGTTGAGGTTGCCGTGAGCTGTGATGCCACAGCAGTCTACTAAGGGTGACATAGTGAGAACCTGTCTCAAAAAGTAAATAAATAAATACTAAATATGGGTTGTTAGTAATACATTTTTTATTAACTTAAAGTCAATGTATTATGTCTTCCAAATGGGGTCCTAACTTATGAGGACTTTTTTCTTCCACTTAAAAGAAAAATCATTAATTGAGCAGACTAAAATAAGCAGACATCTCAGAGTCAAGCAAACTCTAGGAAGAATTAAAATTATAGTAAGGATGCACACGTATTTGATTCAGAAAAATTATACGTTAATTGAATACTCGGTCGCTTTGCAAAGTTTGGACCGTGAACATTGAGCACAAAAATTGCTTCTGAAATTCTTAAGGTTTTCAAAGACAGTTTTATCGGTAACAGCCTCATTGAGATAAGAATTTTAAATCCACCACTTTCAGCGTAAGTGGCCAGAGAGCCACTAATGGATGTGCAGTCCTTGCCATGGCCGACAGAGGACCCAAAGTACTGGATGATCAGGAAACTACTTTCAGGTGGCCCCAGAATAACACATGCCGCATCTCCAGAGTGGTCACCCCTTAGTATCAAGCAGGTTCCAGGAAAATAACCCTGCCCAATTAGAGACTGTCTGAGTCTGTATGTAGGTAAAAATCTAAAAGGCTCTTTCTTCTTTGGGGAATGTTCTAGTCTTTCTCCCTCAGGATGCTCGTGTGTGGCAAGGATACAGTTCCCACTAAATGTTTCCACCTGTACATCCCAGTTAAACTCCATCCTGTTTCAGTTTCAGGCTCAAATAATAAACATAAACACTTTATACACCAGTCTGATCCATGAGAGCTGATCTTCTGACTTTCCCCCAGAAATTCCACTCCTAACACATTTGGAACGGGAAGAACAAATCTGTTCTTTGACTTACCATGAAAAGTATACTATTGAGTTAAGAAATTCATATTCTCTAAAACTAGGGAATCATATTTGTGTGTTCATCACACTGCCGTCCACATTTACGAGAACGATTGGGATGTTCACTAGGAAGCACCACACTGACTCCCTACAGCCAGCCGTCGTCCTTTGTGTGAACACTGCTTCTTGGGCTTTATTCATTTTGTGTGTGTGCCACACTACAGATAGCATGTGTGAATCTCCATGAAACAAGACCATTTTCCAGTTCACAGCTAATGTAGTTCCCATTCTGAAATTTATTATCAGACTGTTAAATTTATCTTTATTACCTACTACTTTAAACCACTGAATTAGGAAAAGGTTAATTAATTTCTCATCATTTTTCCTTATTATGCACCTGAGCATGATTTTCAGCTTTCATGCCATGTTTTATTTAGTATTACAGACCTTTAGGCTAGAAAGGAACTCAAAAGATTACTTCATGAGACCAAATGATATTAACTTTACAAATGAAAAAATGGAATCAAGATGATTTCAATGATTTGCCCAACATTACACAGTGTCTCATAAATTAATAAATCACTCTATGCTCCAGGAACACAAGGCTTAAGGCCCCATCCTTGCCTGCAGAGATCGATCCTCCGTGAGGCTATGGAATAAGACAAATAAACAGGCCGACAGTTACAGAGCTGAGTGACAAACGTCACACAGGGCACATCCACTGTGCTCCAGAAGCCTCAAAGAGAGGAAATGATTCCAGCATTGAGTCTTCTGGGAAGGGCTCATCTGATTTTCAATACTTCATTACTAAAATGATAAACAATGGAAACATTCTTAGACTCAGGGGAAATCCAAAAGCCCACATTTGATTTCAAATTCTGCTATATGCTTATTCTATGGCTGTAAACAAATGACTTAATCTTTCTGCATTCTGGAACACTTAAATGGGGATAATAATGTGAACCCCAGGCGTTTTGAAAGGATTATACAATGAATATGAAATTCTAAGTACTCAGTAAGGAGTCATTGCTGTTCAGTGCACTTATTTAAAACTAAGCCTCTTTGGGCAAGGATATGGTAAAATACAAGCCTCCTCTCCTTGCCTGTCTGTCAGTGTGGAGCAGAAAACACCAGGGGGGCTCAAGGCAAGGCTGGTGCGCTCCTACAGAGCTCATTCTGCTCAAACATCCTGAAACAAACCATCACAGAGGCAGAATCTCAAGGAGAAAAAGAAACAAAATACAGAGATAATTGGGTTTGAACGAGTGCAGATATCATAGCCTTAGGACAGGCTGGGGCAGAAGGAGAGCTAGTGGTCCATGTTAGAAATCACCATCAGAGGAATTACCACCAAGGAAACCTGTCTCTCTGATTCATACATCCCATTGCTCAAATTACTTTAATCTGCAAATTCACTAATGAGCACCAGTTCCCCACCACAGTAGGTGTTTGAAGGTGGCCTGAATTGAGATTCTAATTAGATAAATAGGAATGTCTCTACAAGCACCTTGGATTCCTAAATTCTAATTCTATAAATGTGTGCTTGAGAAACCAAGGCCCAGAGAGGTAAGCTGACTTGGCTACAGCCAATCAGAAGACACAGAGACGGCACTAAAAGTTCAAGGACTTTAAAAAATGGAAGCAGCCCAAGTGCCCATTGACTCAAGAATGGATTAACAAATAATACACCATGGAATATTATGCAGCCATAAAAAGAGGGAGACTTTACATATTTTATGTTTATATGGATGGAGCTGGAACATATTCTCCTTAGTAAAGTATCTCAAGAATGGAAGATAAAGTATCCAATGTACTCAGTACTATTATGAAACCGATATATAATCACCCACACTTTCATACAAAAGATAAAACACAACTATAGCCCAGAATGAAGGAGGGAAAGGAGGGTGAGGGGTGGGGAGGGGAAAGGCCGGGTGCAGGGAAGCTAATTGGTGGGACCTCACCTACTGTGCATAATGCAAGGGTACATGTCAAATCCATTAAGAGTAGAGTATAAATGTCTTAACACAACAAATAAGTGAGGTGAAGGCTATGTTAATCAGTTTGATGTAAGCTTTCTAAATTGTATATAAAATCAGCACATTGTACCCCAAAATGCATTAATGTACACAGTTATGATTAAATTAAAAAATTAAAAAAAAAAAATCCGGGTGCGAGAGAGAATGAGTGACAGAGTGGGGCAAGGCCTTGTGGCACGTCTCCAATGAAGGAGGGAGGGACACGGGATTGGGTGGGGATGTCCTAGATGACTATCCAGCCAGAGGTTTGGATAAGCTGTGGGAGAGTTCCGGCAGAGGAGCCCTTGTCTTTGGGAGCATGGCCTTGGCCTACATGAAGGCACAGGTGTCCAAGGCCAGCAGTGGGGCCTTCTGGCTGGAGCTCTGTGGGACTCACCCTCTGCTGCTGCAGCTGGGAGGGGTTGAATGAGTAAGGGAACACATGCCATGCTTCCCATTCCAAACTCTCCCCTGCCCGTGGAGCCCACTGCATGCGACAGTTTGGCTACAGTGCTATTGCTATGCAATAAGGAAATCACTAAGAGTATAAGGAGGTGAGGAATGAATTTATCTTCTCTGTTTAGAGAAGATTTTGAACTTTCTTTCAATGGCCAAAAGGTGAAACCAGAGGTGGTGGCTGGAGATCTAGTGAAGCCAGGACACCTCCGCGGGCACATCCCTTCCCCGGGAGTCTCCGGCTGCCCACGGGGAACTTCCCGGCCATCCAGCAGCCGTACACGCATCCTTTATACTGACACAACCAGGAGTACATTGCAGCGCCAAGTTAGCCACAATAAACTCAGGGCGGTGCGCGGCCTGGAGCCCTGCTGTGGAGGGATGTTTACTCAGTGTGCTTTCTGCAGGGACCAAAGACAGGCTGATGCTTTTATGAGGCACTGTGGTTTTGCTCTTGGGTAACACACGCCAGTGACAAGAGCAGGAAGTTTCCACTTTGTGGTGTTCTATTTAAACGAACTATTTAATACACTAAATGTAATGAGTGGGTCCCCTGCTGAGCCGCACTGGAGAACATAAATCTATAGCAAACTAAACTAAACTAAGCTACTGTGACTATTTGAAAATGTACTTTTCCAAGAGGAACCTCAAGTTTTCATGGTGTGTTGTCCTTTTAATAAAAATTCCTCCAAGCGGCCATCGTTGTCTTTAACACCAATGTACATCGTAGCTCTTTCCTTACAAAAGGTATTTCCGAGGATGCTGTTGAACTAGATGAGGAAATCAATCCCATCATCATTTAATTCATCACAGTTGTGTTTTATTGAACTTGATTTTGCCTATCCCCTTTTTAGATTTTATTTTTTTAGGAAAAAAACCCAATTTCATTTTTCTCTGGATCTTACCTTTCATAATAAACTGATAGCATCTTTCCAAAACCAACTGTGCTAAATGAAAAACGTGCTTTAGGTTAAGGAATATACATATATATATATATGTATTTCGATCTTAAAAAAGAAAAGTTTATCATAATAAATAATGGAATGCTTTGTGATACAATAATCGTTCCCTGTAAACGTTAAGCCTCTGTTGACAATGTTCAATTAACACTGATGTCTTCATAATATATTGATAATTGAACTCCATCTTCGTTATCAGATTTTCCTTATCATTTAAATAATAAATAACATATCACCCGAAGCCTTTGGTTTATAACCTGCCGACTGATGTGCTGGTAAACTGGCTCTCCGATCAAACAAATCCTGATTGGTAGCATTTCTTGATTTCTGCTGTGCGAATGCTCTCACCGCGGCTGTTCCCAAGCCGCAGTGTGATGGCCTGGGATGTGGGCTGGAAAGATGCACGCAGCATTTGCGTCGGTTCCGTTTAGTACACGTGTCCACCTGTACTAGAAAGGCTAGAGCCTTTCAGACTAACAAAAACATAGGCAAACCGCACCATACCCTCCATGTCCTGCAGTGCTCACGCCAGTGTCTGTGCAGGGCTGTCTTTACAGGGCAGCGCTGCAGTACAGCCCAGTCCAGTCATTACCACAGTCCTGCCGAGTCAGTGTCATTTCTCCCTATTAGGGTTTGGACGCTGACGCCAAGTAGGATTCGGGAGCTCACCCAGGGTGGGCTCCCTGCTCTCTGGGCCTCACCTGATTTCTCCCCGAAGGCTGGTAACCACGGCCAGGGAGGGACTGGGAGAATGAGCAAGTTGCCTTGTATCCTTTTAAGGGACAAATTGGTAACCTTCCTGGAATATGTTTCTTATAAACCTCCATTTTGTTAGATGATAAAGGGGTCAGTGGCTCTGTGACAAAGGGCAAGACCGGCGAGGACACCTGCAACAGGAAAGGCAGGATGGAAAAGCACACAGAGGCCCCGGGGCAGAGCAGTGTGGGCTCTGCCCTCCCCACCCCCAGAACCACCGCCTGGGCCAGGACAGGCCACTTCCTCTGCGGAACACCTGTCCAAGTGCGGACAAAACACCAAAGCCCTGTTCTTTGTTCCCCTTTGCACAGCTGAGAAAGCTTGGGATTTTCAAAAGAAATTTTTACTAAAACATCACCGGAAAACAAACAATTCATGAACAAAGAAACGACCAAAAGCATAAAAGCCTTCTTTAAAGCTCTGATGTTGAGGCCTGCAAACTCTGCCCCTCTCACCAGGCACACAGGCTTGTTCACAGCGCAGCCCGGAACCTGACCCCCAGGCCCCCCTCTGAGTCCCGGGCCCCTTTCCCTGCCACTCGTCTTCACTGCCTTGCGCTACAGAACAGAGGAGGGATCTGAGATGAATGGGCTGACGTCATAGCTGGAAAAATGCAGCCCTTGCCCTGGAGAAGTTGGCAAGTGCAGAGAAAGGAATCGCCAGATGGGGTTTTCTCTCCATTCCCATGGAGCACAGTGAGCAGGGGTTGGGACACGGGGCAGAGAGACCCAGGACAGCGCCCGGATCTGCCTCAGCGTAGCGGTCGACTCAGGTGAGGCAGCAGGGTCAGAAGAGCCCCGGTGTCCTCACTCAGCGAGGTGCAAACTCTACAGTGCCCGTGGGTGCGGATGTGAGGACAGAAGGAAGTGGCAGCACCTGACCTGCAGGAGATGACCTCGTTCCTCACAAGGACAAAGGGCAAAGCGTACTGATGCCTGTGACTAGGCCTTGCACGGCCCAGCTCTGGGGATTCCAGGGTGCTGGCTCCAGGGGCTATTCTCACTGTCAATGGCCACTCAGGCTTCCCAGAGCACAGCAGGTGCTCATTCGTGACTGCCTGAGGGAACATGAGGCAGGAAAGTGGGAGGAGGTGCAGGAAGATGAGGAGAAAGCAGCAATGAGCCATCCAAAATCACAGAGTTTCAGTCGCTGGGAACGTGCTGTGGAAAGCTGAAAGGTTGAAGAAATAAGGAGAAATCATTTCAGTGGAGTTTCCTTTGGGAGCCTTAAGAATCAAAAGCTGAGAAAATCCAGAAATGTATGGCATCTTTCTTTAGAGGTCCCTATTGCCTAGGACTTCCTTCACTGCCACTCCACAATCCTGTGTCATCCCTCTATTCTGTGTCACCTCTCACATGTCTTCCCTAAAGAAAGAAAGAAAAAAGAAAGAATGAATGAAAGGAGGAAGAAAAGAAGGAGGGAGGGGGGAGGGAGGGAGGGAGGGAAGGAAGGAAGGAAGGAAGGAAGGAAGGAAGGGACTTACATGTAATAGGCCAGTGGTTTTTAAACTTTTTGAAAAGTCAACCCATTTTTGCCCAAATGCATCTTACAAGCTAGACTTTAAACTCTGAGAGGGCCGAAGAAATGTCTGGCTCCATTGCTGTCAAAACTCCCGTCTAGAACAAGGCCTGCCATATGGCAGATGCTCAGAAGTTGGTGGGTTAATGAATAAGGAAGAACTCAAATCATAAAACTGATGCTAAGTTAGGAGTTCCCACTAAAGGTGAGAAATAAAGAGATTATACTCTCCTCTTATCTCTTAAAGTCACAAAAGTAGACCACAAAAATGAAAATGAAGTAGAAAATGTCATCTTAACTTCAGAAGAGAAAGCAATTCCATTTCAAAAACAAGAAAACTTTCTACCAGCTGGAGTGGCATTTTGGTCTGCTGAGGGTAATCCCTGGTGGCCTGAAGCTTGTTCATCCTTCACCCCCTTCCTAACTGTGCACATCAACTGCCTGAATGCCTGTTAGTGGAAATGAAGGATTAGGGCAATACATCCTGATTAGCTTGAGATGGGCAATGTTCTCTACTCTTGGTCTGGGGTTGAAGAAAGGACACATAGTCCACTTTAGAGCCCACTCAACTCCAACATATTCATTGGCCTTGTGGAGAGGCAGTTTTTTGTTTTTGTTTTTGTTTTTTTCCTTTATTGGAAGTAAATGAGAAATCCAGTGGGTCGGAAGATTCGGCCAGCCTCTTGAGAGCACCAAGGGAAGGCTTGCCTGAGAATTAAGGCTACACTGAGGATGCTGAGTTAGCAAATAGGAACAGCTTCATGCGGATTGTTGAAGGCCTGGATAAATCTCCTTGGAAGCTGGATATACCTCTGGGCTATGGTGTGGAAGAAAATAAACTTTGTTTATATTTAGGGATGTTTTAATTCAGGTTTCTAAAGCTTGCATGTGAGTCTAAACTGCAACTATTGCAACGCTCCCACAGCTGCTATCCAACTCTTGGGATTCTTAGATTGCTGTGGAAGTAGAGGATCTTTTTTTTTTTCTTTTTTTTTTTTTTAAATCATAGCTGTGTACATTAGTGCAATCAAGGGGTACAATGTGCTGGTTTCATATACAATCTGAAATGTTTTCATCAAACTGGTTAACATACCCTTCATGGCATTTTCTTAGTTACTGTGTTAAGACATTTATATTCTGAAATTAATAAGTTTCACCTGTACCCTTCTAAGATGCCTCATAGGTGTGATCCCACCAATTACCCTCCCTCCACCCATCCTCCCCCCTCCCCTCCTCTCCCTTGCCCCTTTCCCCATATTCTTATGCTATAATTGGGTTATAGCCTTCATATGAAAGGTATAGATTAGTTTCATAGCAGGGCTGAGTACATTGGATAATTTTTCCTCCATTCTTTTTTTTTTTTTTTTTGGTGGCCATAAAACTCACAAGCAATTTGCACATGAACTTTGTGTATGTATGTGTGTATGTGTGTGTATTTATATATATATAATTCACTCTTGTTATTTTTTTCTTTTCGTTTTTTTTTTATTGTTGGGGATTCATTGAGAGTACAAGAAACCATGTTATACTGATTGCATTTGTTGGGTAAAGTCCCTCTTACAATCGTGTTTTGCCCCCAAAAGGTATAGCACGCACTAAGACCCCACTCCCCTCGCTCCTTCCCTCTCTCTGCTCTTCCTTTCCCCACCCCTCCCTCATTCTTTCTCTCTCTGCTCTCCCCTTCCCTCACCCCACCATGTCATTAATTGTCCTCATATCAAAATTGAGTACATGGGATTCATGATTCTCCATTCTTGAGATGCTTTACTAAGAATAATGTGTTCCACTTCCATCCAGGTTAATACAAAGGCTGTAAAGTCTCCATTTTTTTTAATGGCTGAATAGTATTCCATAGTGTACATATGCCATAGTTAGTTAATCCATTCCTGGATTGGTGGGCATTTAGGTTTTTTCCACATTTTGGCGATGGTAATTTTAAACAAAGACTGTTTTGGCTTTTACGGTGAGCAGAATTGAGGGTGATCAATGAATCTTCTGTATATAAAGTTTGGAAAATTATCCTAAAAAACCTATGGTTTCTCTATACATTCCTTGAGGGCATTTACATCTGCTACTCAGGCATGTAGATCTTTTTATGACTATCTTGGAGGTTTTAATGAACAAAGAAAGCAAAATTTAAATTGAATAAATTACACAAAGATGAATTAAATTTAAGTTAAATGTTTTTCAGTCATTGTACCAACTTTTTGTACAAATATTCTGTAATTTAGTTACTGTCAGCCATGCAGACTATATACCATTCAGATGTCTATATTACAAGTTAAGAAGACCAAATGAGTTGTCTCCTTTATTAAAAAGATCAAAAATGGGGCGGTGCCTGTGGCTCAAGGGAGTAGGGTGCTGGTCCCATATGCCGGAGGTGGTGGGTTCAAACCCAGCCCCGGCCAAAAAAAAAAAAATCAAAAACGTATAACTTCAAAGAAATCTATTTTCTCATAAAACCCAGAAATGATTAGAAATCCCTATAACAAAAATCAAAATGAAACTTAACTATCAGAACTGCCTTTGTGCATTAGAAAATGAGTGAAGATTTTCAGTCTTAAGAATACTCTATACCAATGCTTATAAAACGTTAATGCACATACAAATTATCATATTGATTAATGAAATGCTATTATGTCTGGGCTTTGCTTCAAAATAAGTAAGGTTGAGGGTGAGATATTACATAGGGGTACATATGCAATGTGATTGATTATAAATTGGTAATTGTTGAAGCTGGCATTGAATGTATGTGGTTCCATAACAGTTTTTCTACTTATATAATAAAAGTAGAAAACAAGAAAAAAGTTTATCATTCTAATATTCCATATATATTAAGTGGCTGTATGCATATATCTTTAAGCATGTATTTTTTGTGTGTATATATAAATACATATGTATAAGCACAAATGTATATTTTTATGTGTATATACACATATAACTTCTAACTTTACAGCATGGTAAATAAATGCATTAGATTTGATAACATGTTACTACTATTAAACTATTACATAGGGGGATGAAAGGAGATTTCTAGAGATTTCCTGTAATTGTCTATGTGAAAATTAGTTCTTTCAAAGAGAAAATAGGGAAAAAATGAAAGGCATTTGTCAGGTAATATCTTTATGAAATAGAAATATGCCATATTTATGGTTGTAAAACAAAAATTATTAAATGTTAAAATATATAAATAAAAACGCTGAAAATAGCTTTGGTACCATAGTAAAATATAACACTGGGTGAAAGTGATGATGATGGTGGTGGTGTATGATGGGAAAAGAGAGATAAGGGCTTCAGGGGATGTAACAAAGAATGAGTCTTATGTGGCTGAGAGTTAAAATTTAATCCCATACAGAAGCATATGGTGCATGTGAAGACCCAGAATTATAACACAAAATGATGTGGAAAATTCTCAAAGTAGAATAATATGACTTGGGGATAGCGTGGGCACTAAAACCAATAACAATGACATCTAGGAAATAAGAGAGACCCAGATGAATAAGGACTTTTACCCAGGAGGAGATAGGTTCTATTGACGTTTTTAAACTGAAAGGTGATATTGTCAACTGAGTTATAGATGATTAGCTTTGAAATTATTTCTGTGAAATTGTTATCGAAATTTGGAAAATTAACTGTTAGAAACTAATCATGATTTCTAGGTGAGAAAGACACAAAGGTCTGATTAAGACAGTGACAGTAGAGAAGAAGTTGAAAGTTAATTACAAAATTAAACTAACCCATCATGTTGAAAACAGTGAGAAAATTGGAAGAACATATCACAAAAAAAAAAATGACTTCCTTGGATTTATAACTTGAGAAAAGGGTAAAGATCCAAAAATCTGAGAGTGTCTGAAACCAGAAAATTTTTACCAGTTTGTTACCAAAACTTACTTAGTTGAAAACCATTACTTGAAATGAACTAAGACTATTCAAAAATCTTCATTTATTCCACATATTATAAATAATCATTCATTTAGTGTGGAAATCATAAAGTATTAATTATGAGCCTTTGCTTTGTGAAGAGCTGAGAGGATTAAGTAACATATGCTGTTGGTACCTCATTACCTTGATGAAATCTGAAATATTCTGAATAGCAAAGCACATTTTCTCCCAAGGGTTTCAGGTGGGGATTTGGATCTTTAGTACTACATAATAGGATGTCATTTATTAATAAGATGCCAGATAGTCTCTTAAAAGATAAAATTACTATAAAATTTAAGCATGAATTTTCATTCAGCTTCCTGGAGAATAGGTTGTAAAATATATAGTGTCAGGGAAAAATGATCAGCGAATGACTCAACTGTGGCCTGGGAAGAACGTTGAATTTTCCTGTTTTAGTACTTGGTTCATTCTTATTCTCCTGACCAAGATACATATGAATACACAAAACAGGGTCAGGGAGAGAAGCAGGGAGCTATGAGGTAGAAAAGACTAAAAATAACAGAGATGTCCCTATGGTGGCACTGAAAGAGAAGATTCTGCAGAAATTGTTGCAAGTTATCAAAGAATGTCACTTCTGGTATGCTTGATATAGGAAAAACATCTGTGTCAGACAAAAAGGAGCTTCAGTAAGTTCCGGATCATCACCATGTAGTTTGACACTGAGTTATGTCAAGTGATTGGCTGTGCTTATAGTTTAAGCTCTGAGAATGGTCAAATGAAATGACCATCAAAATAATTGCAAGTTTATGATCTATTTATGCCATCTATAAATTCACACTATAGTGTGAATAAATACAAGGAGGTTGAACTTTATGGTCTCACATAAAATAATCCACAAAAATATATTTTTTAATGAAAAAGGTGTGGCCTCTAGAAATGGCTTCCTAAATAATGCAGATCCTTACATTAAGAACAAATAGTAAATCTAGAGAAAAATCCATTAAAAATATTGAAAAATTCTTTCCCTTGGCCAGTAAGATTAAGAATTTTCCCATACTATCTTCTAGGAGTTTCATAGTTTTATGTCTTAGATTTAAGCCTTTTCTCCACTGTGAGTTAATTTTTGTTAGTGGTGAGAAGTGTGGATCTGGTTTCAGTCTCTCACATGTGACTAACCAGTTTTCCCAGTACCATTTATCCAATACAGATTTTTCTCCTCCAGTGTATGCTTTTTTTGCTTTGTCAAAGATCAGACAGCTATAAGTGGCTGACTTCATCTCTAGATTCTATATTCTGTTCCGTAGATCTATGTCTTTATTTTTATGCCAATACCATGCAGTTTTGGTCACTATAAACTTGTAGTATAACCTAAAGTCTGGTAAAGTGATGCTCTAGATTTATTCTTATTTCATAGAATTGCACTGGCTATTCAGGTTTGTTTGTTTTTCTTTTCTGGTTCCATACACAATATAGAATTATTTTTCACCGGCAATCACAGCAACAATAAGAATAAATAAATGGGACCTGGTGAAGTTAGAAAGTGTTTGCACAGCTAAGGACACAATCAACAAAGCAAAGAGACGGTGTTTGGAATGGGAGAAGATATTTGCATGGTATGAACTTGACAAAAAGCTCATTACCAGAATCTTCAAAGAAACCAAATAAATCAACAATTAAAGAGCCAACCCTGTTACCCTGTTACAAACTTGGTAAGAGACATGAACAGAAACTTTACTCTTGGGGACAGAAGAATGGCTAACACATGAAAAAATGCTCATCAACACTACTTATAAGAGAAATGCAAATCAAACCACTTTGAGAGATCATGTAATTCTTGTGAGAATGACCCACATCCCTAAAGCAACAGATGCTGAGTTTGGGGAGAAGGGGACATTCTTGTGGTGTTGGTGAGACAGCCTCTATGGCCAGAAGTATGGAAGTTTCTCAAAGAACTATAAGTAGACCTACCATTTGAGCCTGCAATCCAATTACTAGATATCCACCCCAAAGCAAAAAAAAAAGACATCTTACTGCAGAGACATTTGCCCTCAAATGTTTATACCAGCTCAGTTGATAATCACAAAGATGTGGAAAGAACTCAGGTGCCCTTTCCTACATGAATGGATTAACAAACTGTGGTATATGTTTTCCATGGAATATTATTCAGCCATAAAAAGATGGAGACTTTACTTCTTTTGTATTTACCTGGATGGAGCTGAAGAACATTCTTCTTAGTAAGATATCATAAGCATGAAGAAGCAAGTATCTAATGTACACAATACTAATATGAAGCCAGTAGGGATTTCAACATAGAACTTTTGGTGAAGAATGCAATTCAACCTGTACAAAGTCAATTACACTTATTTATTTGTAGACTTCTTTTATGATTAAACAAGTCTGAAAGTGTTATAATTTATGACATTCTGTACTACATATATCACTCAACTATGGCAAATACATAGAGTATATTTTGGAAAGAATGATATGCTGGAAAGAGTAAGGAGTAATGACAGCATGGCGGAGAGCTGGAGAGATGATTTAAATTTAGCTCTCTAATTTCACAACCTCTAATTTGAGGGTAGGTTTGTGTTTTCCCTTGGAGAATATTATAATAGTGCTGTAATTGGCCTCTCCTTGTCCTTAACAGGTACTATTCTTTAATGTTTCTCCTTTACCATTAGTGTAATGCCAAAAGGTTTAATCCTTCGTGTGTCCTAGAAGTAGATGAAAGGTGCTTGTAAGCAGCAAGCAGTCCACCCTGCATGGTATTCAATCTTTTCCATGACACAGCCCCATCTACTTTCTGAACTCTAACTTCACTCTTATCCCTTTTATAAACTTTTTTCAACCAAAATGAAATATTGCCTTTTCCCCACATATTTCCCTTGTGTTTTCACATCTGCGTCAAGATTTTCTTCTATCTAAAATCCCTGCCTCCTGACGCCTCGCTCTTCATGAAGAATGCTACTTATCTTTAAAAACCTCACTCCAGCACTACTGCCGGAGGTGTTGCCTGTCCCTTCCAGAACATAAAAGGAAAGGGGCTTTCCCTATTTTGAGTTCCATAGTAATTTAACAGCAAGGGTACTGTGGTTGCCAAGGCAGCCGTGGAAGTCTGACACAAGAGTTGTGAATGGAATAACTATTTATCCATAGTATATATTAAAATTTAAATGTTTATCAAGTTATGAAATGTGATCAACATAAAATGCTCCTTTAACATAAGAAAAACATATTCTGGCAATGGAAAGAGAAAAAAATGTTCAAAGTCAGATGCTTCTGAAATATCTGTTTCATGGGAAATGATCTAAACTGTAAGGATTAACAGGGGTAAATGAGTCACAGGAGATAAAGGGAGAGGAAGTCAGTAGGTAGATATTTTTATCTGGGATCATACAGCAAAGCCATGGAGTCCAAACTGTCAGCTAGTCCGCAAGCACTGTTCACGAGAGGCTCTGAGCCACGTCAGAGCTGTCCAGTCTTTATGTGTATATATTCCAAGTGTGATGAATGTGTCTTTAATAATAGAAAAATCTGACTCAACAAACTAACATCTCTTTCTCTATTTCCATAGAAGCCAAGCAACTTTGACTTCAGCATTTACTTCTGCCCCAAAAGGGGGAGATACGCAGGTCCCAAAGACATAATGAGCATTTAGAACTTGAGACTTTAATCAGTCTATTATGATTTTAGTAATGTTTATCTCCTTGATACTTCTCACCTCTGATATGCTAGTGAGATTATATTTCTTGCTGATGACCAGAATAGTTCCATAGAAAATTAGTCCTCTGAGACCTCTGGATTTATAGATTTATAGTAACCTAGTAAACAACATGTTTCTAACATCAGTGACCTAAGGCTTTTTGATGGCATCTATCACTTTCTACCTTGTATTATAGTTTAATGGGTATTTTAAAGTAAATTTTTCAGCTTTGCACACTGGATCTGAGACAGATTCACCCTGACACAAATTGTTATCTATCCAGTCCTTTGTGAGTGATGGGCCATACATTAATATGTGTTCAGTTAGGAACCAACATGACTGTAAGAAAACCAAAGGCAAATATTCTGTTCCTAGAAGGAAATCCCATCTGTTTACTTGATAACCCAGTGAGTGACCCTTTTCTTCAGAATAGCAAACTATAGCTCACTGGACAAATTTAGTCCATGGCTTATTGTTGTACTGCCAGTGAGATAATAATTGTTTTTAGCATTTTTAAAGGGTTGTAAATATAAATAAATAAATATAAAACAAAAACAGAAGAATATGCAACAGAGATTGCATGTGGCTCACAATGACCCTGGCCTTTTAGATAAGGTAATTTGTCAACCTTCTGTTAGGTTCTAAGCCAAACTGTGACATCATTATAATTTACTAATTATACTATCATGGGACCAATTTCCCATAATTATGTCTTTGCCTTAAAAACTTTCCTTTCCACATGAAAGGCATGTGACTTATAAATTTCCACAATTAATCTGTATTTTATTCGGCAGAGGCGAAAAAGCATATCTTATTCACTACTTTCAAATAAATGCACTTGTCACCATTATGTTCAACCAGTTCTTCATTGGTTTCAAATGAACACATTTTATATTCTTTTCACCTCAGCTAATGGAATTAATTTGGATGTGCATTTTTGCCAAGCACCTTGCAATTACTTAGTAATTTATTCTCAAGGAGGCCATAAATAAGTGAACAATGCATGATTTTAGTTTAAATAGTTCCGGACTAACTCTAGCCATACTATTTTCTGTCCTAATATTATGTTTTATAATTATGAAAAGAAAATAACCTTTATGTATTCTTCACCCTAACATGAACTTTTATTTCCCTAAATCATCTTTACATTGACATTACAAATGATGTTTTTGATTTATTTAAACTAGTCACTTGAAAGGAGAAACATATTAAGTCTGATTTGTTTAATGATGAGAGAATAAAGCCTGACATATTAGAGACTTATCAATACCAAAGAAAGAGAATCTCTTAAGTGAAACATCACTACTATGCTTCCAAAAGGTCAACAATTTATTATCACAGGTGAATCAGGGCCACTTGATATAGGCTAAATCTATTTCTTTCCCCTTCTATCGTCTTGATTTAAAAACTATGGCAGGAAGACATGCACATGGAAATATACCAAGATGGCCTGAAGAGACGCAAGCCTAAATGCTTTGTTGTTGTGTTTGTCTTATTGTGAAGCAAGGATGGATAGATGGGTAGAGCAGAGGCTGAGCTCTGTGTAGCCGTTGATGATTCACCTCCCTCTTCCACCTGCTTTGTCTTCCTCATCCTCAGTCCTTTGCAATCCACTAAAAATGAATGAGCAAGAAACTGCCAAATTTTTTTTTATTTGCAGAAGAGAATAGAAGTTGGTGAAGAAGAAACATGGATACCTTGATGCAAAAAAAGTGCTCTCCTCTATTGCCACAACATCTCATAACATTACCATTCATGCAGTTATAATCACTTATATCCACAGATTATTTGCAGGACAGAAAAAATTGAAAGAAAAACTCTGGATGGAACATGTGCATAGGCATCTGCTGCCAAATCTGGGAATTGTGGTTGAATTAAAAGCAGAGTCAAACTAGATTTAGAGAAGGAAAGGGAGATGAAGGAATTGACTGGGATATAGGGTGAGCTGCAGACGTTAGCATAGGAAATTCAATAAAAGCCCAGTCAGAGTATCCCCAAGAAATATAAGATACCCAGGAAATACCAGGACCTTTTTAACCCTGTCCTCATTCTTTGCCCCACTATCTTTCATTATCTTCCCATTTTACTACCTGATTAAGTTCCTGTTTTTTCCCTCTGTTTTCTTTCTGCCCCAAGGCAACATTCTATTTACTTGCTATATAGATCTGATTTATTTTACACCTATGGGAAGATTACATTTAGTTACTCCTTCTCTGTATCATCTCCTAGTTCAACCACCCAAATGAAGCTCTGAGTCTATTCAATTCTAAAGTCCAAATTCTAAAGTAAGAAGATTTGATTGTCTCTGGATTATCTCTGATTGGGCCAGCTAACCATGTACAACACAAATGAGATGTGTGATCTCTAGGGTGAGGTTATGGGACCCATTGCTTATTTAAGAGATTTCAGAGAACCCTTGGGAGACCAAGGTGAAGAAAAGTGGCTACTGACAATTACAGATTCAGGACTTTTATCTGATTTTCCAGTCTGTCATTGAAATGTTGAAGACTATTCATTCAGTCATCAAATGCTCTATTGAGTCTCTAGAATGCATCACAAGCATAATGGGAAGTAAGATACTGACCCTACTTTTAAACAATTTACAGCTACTGAGCTTGACAAACAACTCTGCCAACATTTTCATTCTATGAAAATCTTTCTTCAGCTAGGTGAGCACAAGTGCCCATGAAAGGAGTTTCGGGGGACTCAGAAGAGATATCTTGGAAAAGCGAGTGAGAAATAAACTGTCCTTAGAAGATAAATAGGAGTTGAAGATGAAGATGAAGAAAGTTGGAGGGAACCATGTAGGAGTGATGCATTCAGAATCGGAATCCATTTGGTGGTGATCAATTGTCAAAAAAAATCAACTTGTCAAGAAAGCAATTCACCGAAAGATCAACTTACCCATTATCAAAATTTGTTTTAAGGGATATGAATAGGTTATGGATGTGTATTTAATGAATGATGCTGAATCAGTCATTTGATTATATTGATGTTTAGTGAATTTGTAATCTAGTGGATTGACTCAGGTGGATTTCAAGCGCCTAGATCAGAGTAGTGAGGGAACAGTTCTTGTTTCATATGGCTAGAACATGAAGTGTGCTGGACTAGAGAGAGAAAGTTTGCAAGGAAAGGAGAAATGAACTGGCTCAAAGGAGACTTTTGTGTATTGAGAAGAATTAACTTGTGAAAAACATGCATAATAAAAATATAATTATAGAAACGTTCTGCTTATAATGATTTCATATTTATTCATACCCATACTCTGTGAGATCAAGAATCTTATTCTTTTGAGATACTCCCATTTTCTTCCCTTTCAGCTTGATGCGTTCTTTGAATAATCAGTAACTGTATTTTAACTAAGCCCTTATGCTCATTAATGTTAGGTAAAACTGTGCTTTTCTAATTCTCATTTCACTGGCGTATACCTCTGTTGTTTCAGAGATAAAAGGTACAAATGCTATACAAATTCCATTTTTTCATGCTTTCTAAAACAGAAAATAAACACTGTTGAAACATTAGTTAACTAAGATTTTAATCAGTATAAAAGTCTGATGTGTATTTAGCATTTGAAGCTGTATCTCACTGATTATTAATGCAGGTCTCTTGATAGGCATTGAGCAGAGTGGTGCAATTACCACTCAGTGACTCTCTTGCCTTCCACAAAATCTTTTCCTGGGGGTTGGCTGATACAAAAGGTTTGAAATTGGTTCTTAAGTTTCCGATGGATTTCCTTCATTCAAAATGTCTTAGTACATAGCTGAATATGATCTGGAATACAATAGTATTAACTAACCATAAATGAGTATAATTGTAGATAAAGAAGACCTCAGGATATCTAGAAATTAAGAATAGAAATTATCTATTTCTCATAACTAACACAAATAATTGATCTTCAAAAATGTTTAAACCGTCTGAATGGTGAGGCTGAATGTGTATTTGGCTTGTAATCTACACACAAATTCTGAGTTGACTTTTTTTAATGTGTATTTTTTTATACTATTGCTTAGTTAAGTGAAAAAAGTGACATTGATTGTTCTATTAAAGTTTAAATCATAAACGAAAGCCAAGTAAATGAGCATTCCTGGGAGGATGGCAGTAGGGTCAGCAGTAATGTTTTTTTGGCAAGATTCTTGAAAGTAAATGTAAAAGAATAAAGCTATTTCATATGAAAGGAATACATATGATAAATAGTCATAGAAAATGCAATTAAAATTTCCAGTGCATAGAATAAAAATAAATGTTTTGCTTATGTTCGTGTTGTTTTTCTTTCTCAAATTAACTTTGGTGTATAAATGTACTAATATAAATAACACCAATTATAGAATAGGGAAATATAAAATCAATATTAATAAAATGTACAGAATGATTTTACTAAATACGATTGCATTCAAATTGTCAGTAAACCCTGCAGTTGAATCAACTCCTATTGTGTACTTCAGTCTCTTTAATTAGCTTCCATTATTAAGTTTATTTTAACAGCTTATTTAACTGAATTTATGAGGCTAAACATGAACGGGAGCATTTGTGATGTGTTTATAAGAAGATTTCTTTCTGTAATTTGAAGCTTTTCAGGGGAATGTGTCGTATCTGCTCACTTTTTGTAACTCCCACAGTGTTGTTTCCCAGTGTGCCTTGAGTAAATATTATGGGCTGGCTGAATGAATCTGAGAAGCAGGATTCTTTTATGGCCTGCAGTTCTCCGCCATAACACCATTGTCAATGACTCCAGGTGGCCGTATCGAAGACTGAGACACTTACCATTTACAGTGTCATAAAGTGGGGATCACCTTGGAATCTGCAAGTGGAACTATAAACTGGCAGCAAAGACTCCCTGGTATCCCATCACCAGGCTTTCCCCTGATTCTCTCGGAGCCTCTTCTGCTTGGTTTTGCCATCTTGTAAATTTGGAAGCTGCTGACAACTCCCCTTCACACAGCTGATAACACTAATCAGAAAACTGTTCATCAGAAAACTGTTGTGGGTGAAGAGGCATTTCAAGGGCCCCCAACCCCGTTGTTGCTCACATCACCCCTGCTCGCTGCCCTGTGTGGCAGCAGGAGGGTGAGTATTTTCTGCCATCCTTTTGAAACTTCCCTGCATTCACTTCTGAGGTGACAGAACACCCATAGGGCCCTAGCTCTGCCCCCAGCCATAAAGGGGTCTCAGACCTCTCTCCTCCGCCCACCTGCACTGAGAGCAGTGAGGTACCTAAAACGCCAGGGCACCACCTCAGCCGTGAGGCCGAGACCTGCCATGTTGGAAAGACTGAATCTAAACTCTCCAGAGAAGAGAATCTACCAAAAATTTCCAAAGACTTTCTACAACATCAATATCAGAAACCAGAAACAAAAGGATTCAGTAAAGTTTTTGGTGGGCTGTGCTGTGAGCTTTCTTATGTGCTGTATTATAGTTCAGTTAATCCTTACCTCACTCCTGTAAATTGACAATAGTCACTAGTAATTACTCCATAGATTAGAAAAATAAGGTAGACTTAGAAGAGAAGGTAAATCCTCAGACTGAGTCCTCCAGGTTCCCAGTTTGCTGATGTCAAATAGGAAAGAAAGGCATTTGGTGTAAAGGCTCCCCATAGACATTTAAGTAAATTTTGTAAGGCCTTACATAACTTCTCAATCTAACCTACCTACTTTTTCATTGTTGCAGTTTATTTTGAGTTTTTATTTATTTATTTATTTATTTTGGTATGTGTACGTGTTTTACCAGTACGCAACAACTTCTCTTTAGATTTAAGTTCAGTGAGGAACTAAGGAAATATTTCAACTTTTCAAAATCATAAAATGAAAATAATTTTTATATTTCTTTTGTCAGGATAGCCACCTTCATTTCTTTTTATGTGTAAGTAGAAATTTATGGCTAGAAGAATGGGAAAAAGTGTTTGGGATTATTGAGGTTTTAAGAATTAAAAGAAGAATGAAGTAAATGTATTGTTTAAATATCTTTTCTCAGTTGACTCTATCATCTTGCCATGATTAAAGTTGGGGAAAAACGAACTTTCTATTAATTTCCTAATCAAACTTATTTTTTGTATATGTCTTAGGGCAGAGTAGTATGATGGTTTGGGCATGGATTCCAGAGGTTCCTACTTCTTCTTTGACTACTTCTAGTTATAACTTCTGATCTTTACTTTTCTGTGACATCCTGAAACACTCTCCACCCATAAAATAGAAAAAAAATCAGTGCCTATTTTATAAGGTTTGACAATTAAATAAAACAGGAAAATAAAAGTTTCTAGCATGTAATAAACATTCAAAATATTAAGTAGTGATTGCTAGTGTTATTATTTTGAGTTTCATTCTAAAAAATTCCACACTTTATCCTCTTTACCATTTGAAGTAGAATTGATAAATTCTACTGAGATGTCACCCATAGGCATATGTCTGGTTAGCTGTCAATTCTTTTCAGTTTGTGGCCTTACAGTTCATTATACCTCATGTAAGTCAGAACTCTGATTTTAAAAAGTTGCATTACTTTAGAAAAATTGCTTAAATTTTTTTACTACAGTGCTCCCATCTGGACAATTTGGATGAGAATAAGATGTATCTTCCAGCATCAGCATAGTTTCCTTTTGAAGGCAAGAATCTGTATGTGCTGTTTCCCTTGTTCTTCTTTAGCATACATCACAGACTTTATAGTGAGATAAAACTTGAAGTCAGCAAGACAGGTTTTTGACTAAATGGAACCGTGGCCCAGCATCTCTAATTCGCAGTCACAAACACTCCCTATTTAAGTAAGCATTGAATAAAACATTCAAGTCATGTTTATAACTTCTGAATTTTCATTCATACATTTTCTGATCCTCATCTTCATTGGGGAGACAATTATAGCTTAGTAAAAAAAGGAGAGAAAAGCAGGAGTGGATAAAGTAAAACAAAAATTCAGACCTTAAAATGGCAAAAGAATGTGGAGATGTGATTGTGAGATTTTGTGTTTTATTTTGTTTGTTGAATTTTTGTTTCTTTTTAAATCTCAGAGCTCAGGAACTTGGGAATTTGTAGAAACAGCAGAAGAAAAATAAGGCATGTAAGATCTAGTCAGTGGGGAATGATACCTATAAAGATCAACAATCTAAGATGTGTGAAGAGCAGTAGATGGTGTAAGATTATTTGTCAAAACCTACAGCAACTCTGTTCAACAGAGAAGTTTCTACTCTGCTTTCCTTCAGTTAAGTAGCATAAGGCAAGGTCGTGAATTCATAAACAACTAGTTTCATGTAAAACAAGTTGTAAAATCTAACTGAATAAAGTAAGTTAATTATGGAGCAAATACTCATATATGAAGACTGAGGGAAGATTATTTGTTCAGCTGTTTATTTTTATATTGAATGTGTAAACACACATTACACACACACACATTATTGACATACTTTTATGTCATGTAAACATTGTTTTTAAAGACAGGGTCTTGCTAACTTGCCCAGGCTGGTCTCAGACTCCTGGGCTCAAGCAGTCTTCCTGACTCAGCCTCTCAAGTAGCTGGAATAACAGGTGGGAGCCACTGCACATGACTTCGTGTACACTTCATATATTTATAACGGTAATACAAATAAGTGTTCATTTGTTTGAATTTCTGTGTTAGCATAAAATACAAAAGAAAATAATATGAAAGGTCTAAAAAGGTCTAAGAAAAGATTTCAAACACGATGAAGCAATTACTTTGTTGAGATAAACTTTTAAAAATTTCCCTGCTTTATAAACTTCTACAATTCAATAATATAAGAAAACCTAACATCTCTTTTCTTCCATATCTATTCTCTAAAAGTTTATTGCTAGAAATAAGGGCTCATCAATTATTCCCTTATGTATAAAAGACCTATAGCCTTCTGCCACAACATGCTTAGGACAAGGTCATTAATTATTTGAAGATATTTCTCATCAAAAGTCCTTTCACAAAGCAAAGTATGTATGTCTTCACTGCAAATATCAGTGCTTGCTGCAACACCACAGATGGTTTTGGGTTTTGCCATCTTCTTTCTAATGTAAAATCTCTATCTTTAAACTTAATCTTAACTTTAAATTTATGTGGTGAACCTACCAAATCCAGCTATTAGGAGTTCTTTGTTTATTTTTGTTCTCTTTTCTGTATCATTGCTTACATATCATATCTATGTGATTCTATACAAACAGTCTGTTCTCCCACCTTTTAATCTGGATTATTAAACTTTTTCTTTTCTTTATAAATTTTATACAAGTAATTCATGAATAGGTACTTGCTGAAAACAATTAACAAGGTAGAGCATAAAAGAGGACATATCCTTCTCACTGTAGTGGAGTGGTTCCTATGAAGCCAATCCTCCCTCCAAACACAACTATGAAAAACTACATAAAATCACAACAAAAAAGTAAAACTCTGAAGTCTGAACACAATATAGAGAGGCAAGATGCCAGAGAAAAGGAAACCAAAAGGAAGTAAAACAGATAATGCCGCTTTTATTCATCAGGACATTTGTCTGTTGCTCACTGGTATGGGGTGGTGTGTCCCAAAGTCAGAGCAGAAAGAAGGTGCAAAGAAACCGAAATTCTAAAGGTGTTTCTGGCAGTCTCATGAAGCTTGGAAAAAAACGTTAGATTTTTATAGTATGAAGAAAAAGCTTAGGTAGATTGCTAGATTTTCATCTGAGACTACTGAGTGCCTCATCCCTAAGAGGAAGTGCCCAAAGCCCAGTCTCTACATGTCTCATTCTCTGATTGAATCAAGGGGATCTGCCCCAATTCTGGGTTGAGAATGATAATGAAGAAAAATAATCTCTGGAGGAGACAACCATCTTCTAGACTCCCTATAAATTTTCCACCATTTCAACCAAATAAGTAAAAATTGAATTTTAGAAGTGAAACTCACCAGCCTGAATTAACAGCTTAATAGATAGGTTGAGCAGATAATTAGAAAAAGCTGGGAAGTTTTGTGAACTGTAACATAGCTCAGTGGAAATATCCAGACTGAAGTTTTGGCAGGAAACAAAAGTGTTAAAATACAGGGGGAAAAAAAGTGGTGGATAGATGGTTCATCAAGATTAGTTCTAATGTATTTGTAATTGCTCTAGAAAAGGAGGAGCAGAAGCCTATGGTAGAAGTAATAGTTGAAGAAATACTACCCAAGAATTGTCTTCTTCTGACAAAAGATGTCAATCAGAAATGAAAAGCACCAAGCAGAATAAAGTCAACAAAAATTACACCAAACACCTTTAAAAAAATCATATCGAAGCATCTTTTATAAAGGAAAGACGAAAAGAACATTTTTAAAACATCCAACTAAAAATATTATATAAAAAATTATGTGAAATTTGACCTTTCAAGAGAAAACAATAGAAACCAAAGGTGTGGAATAAAAGGAGCTAACAATACAGATTCTATACCTATTAAAATGTCCTTTAAGACAAGAAGGTAACATAAAAGTATTTTATAAAGAAAATATTATAAAGAAATTTTCTGCCCCATATTAAATGAAACATTGAGGAAAATCTCTAGTCTGAAGAAAAATGATCTCATATGGAATTGCTTTTGTGTAATAAGGAACAAATTGAAAAGGTGACTATGTGGTAAAACTAAAGAAATAGTAGCTGTTTAAAACTAATCTGTTTAGGGATTTAAACAAATGTGACATAATAAATGATGAAACATGAAAATAAGTGAGATGTGAGTAAAAATTAGTGTGTTTCTTAAAAGGTATGTGAATTTTTCAATCTGTGGATAAACTGGCAATACCCATAAGCTATTTTTAATTCCTATTAAGTCCGCAATACATGCTAAAAATCACTGCTAGAATTCATTTAATAAGGAATAACATAATAATAACATAATATTATAAAGAAGATAATGCAGGGGATAAATGCAATAAAAAGTAGATTAATAAAAAGAAGTCAAGGGAAGGAACAAAAGACCAGAAGAATGGGAAGCAAGTGGCAAGAAGATAGGTTTAAATTCAAATGTATAAATTATGTTATTGAATGTAAATAGACTAAATAATTCAGGTGACAAACACATCTGTTTATTTTTTATCAAGTACCTACTATGGATATTACCATAAGATATAAAAGGATGTCAAAGGTTATTCTTTGAAAATGCTGAACAAAACAAAGTCGTTATAGCCATCAGAAAGAAGAAAGGAATACTTAAGGGCCATATTCATAGCTTTGTGTTACCATTTTCTGCCCATTGAATTAGCAATATTTAAACAATACATTATGTTTAATGCTGGTGAGAGTTCAATAAACTAGCATTTTCAATCCTTGGGAACATGAAAATTTAGGAACATTGAGGAAAAACTACCAGTTGAACATCATGTTTGGATCATAGGTCTCAAACTTTTACTAGGACAAAAGAGGGAGAAATTTCTTTGACCTGAGTCAGGATAAGTGTTGTTACGCATGCTATCAAAAGCATGATCTATTAAAAAAAAACTGATGAATGTTTTCATGAAAATTAAAAACCTTTACTCTGTAAAAAAGAGAGAAAGAAAGAAAAAAAGACTGAAAGCCTTCAAAGAGAATAGAAAGACATGCTATAGACTTGGAGCAAATATTTGCAGAGCATATACTAAACAAACACTTCTAGCTACATGATATAAGAGGTCCAGAACAAAATGAAAGTGTTGAATCTCTTATTTGAAATGCAGGAAAAAAAGCATCACTAAATGTACTAAATCATAAAATTTGTCTCTTTCATCCATAGCTTCTCCTTCAGTCTGTCATAGTGTTTATATTTATTGTAATATCCCAGGCTAACTTAAGGTCTGATGTGTATAACTTGGCTGAGAGTAGGGAAACCAATTTCCCATTTCAACAGACCCACCACCCAACCCTGAGGCAGTTGAGCAATATTCAACAGTCACCTCTGCTTAGGTCCTGGATCAGGGGTGAGAGTCACAGCTGTATAGACCAAATGTGCTATGGCCCAGCAGCCCAAAGTGTGGATGGCCACCAGCATATCTACCCCATGACACAATAGAACGTCTGTGCCCAGGTCCTTATCACAAATGGAGAAAAGAATGCAGCCCTTCTCAGCCAATACAGCCTTATCACTGCCCTTGGAAAATGGTGACAGCGGCTGGAGTCAAGGTTGGAGTCATGGAGGGTGAGGTTGGGCAGTGCCAGAACACAAGAGGTGGGTAGCTGAGACCCTGTCCTTGGAAGGGACAGAGATGACATCTAAGCTGCAGCCTCAACCCCCCAACACATACTTCATTGTCCCAATGAACTTTACTTGTGAAATATAGATTCAAAGATTGAACTACTAAGAATTTCAAGATGATTAGCTCAGGGCAATAATCCTCAAACACAAGGTCCCAGGTAAGTATACTGGTTGAATGTCCTTGAATCTGCCCTTCTGAATAAAAAATTGTACCCAAAATAAATACAGACACACACACACACACACGTGCTCTCTCTCAAATCAATAAACTGTTCTGCAAATAAGAGCACATGTTATACAATTAGTAATGTCTCTTAATTTTTTTGAAAAATCAATCAGGTTGGGTGGCGCCTGTGACTCCAAGGAGTAGGGCACTGGGCCCATATACTGCAGGTGGTGGGTTTAATCCTGGCGTCAGCCAAAAACTGCAAAAAAAAAAAAAAAATCAGCTTAAATGTTTAAAGATAATAGTTCTATATTAAGAACAAAATGCCCTAAAATTTAAGACCTGAAACTATGAATTTATTAGAAAAAAAACACTGGGTGAATGCTCTAGAACACTAGTCTGGGCAAAGTCTTTTTCAAAAGTAAAATCAAGCAAAGCAAAAATATATGGAAGGTATTGCATTAAGCTAAAAGTCTTCTGCATGGGAAAGGAAATCAACAACAAAGTTAAGAGACAACCCATAGAATGAGAGAAAGTATTTTCAAACTACTTATCTGACAAAGAATTAATAATCACAATATATGAGGAGCTCAAACAACTCAGTAGCAAAAATCCAAATAACCCCCCAAATGGGCAAAAGATCTGAACAGGTATTTCGCAAAAGAAGACATACAAATAGCCAAAAAGGCCAGCAGGCATGTGAAGAAAAGCCGAACAGCACCACCGTCAGAGAAATGCAGATCAAAACCACACTGAGATGTCGTCTCATACCAGCTTGTATCAAAAAGACAGGCACTAATATGTAATAGGTGTTGACAAGCATGTGAAGAAAGGGGAGCCCTCATATACTATTGAGAGGGCAAATTAACGCAGACACTGTGGAGAGCAATGTGGAGCTGCCTCCAAAAACTAAACATGGAATTACTACGTGATCCAACAATCGCAATACTGAGTATATATCCAAAAGAAATCAGTATTATATCTGCCCTCCATGTTTATTGCAGCACTTTTCACAATAGCCAAAATATGGAGTCACGCTAAGTATTCCTCAGTGGATGAATGGATAAAGAAAATATGGCATATATACCCTGGTGAATACCATTCAGCCATAAAAAGATAAAAATTTTGTCATTTGCAGCAACATATATGAAACTCAAGGCCATTATATTAAATAAGTCAGGAACATAGGAAAAAGTCCACATCTTTGTTATACTGGTAGTTATTTCCTATCGTGGATTTTTTTTTTTAAAGATGGCAGCTTCTCTAAGAGACAGTAGAGAAGCATGAGGTAGAGGTCAGTTCAATATTTCATTTTCTTTCAGTTTTCCACCTTGATTATTTCAGGTGGCCCTAGTGTGTTGCTGCATATTGCTAGGTTTGTATTTGTAGAACCTTGCCCCTCAAAGCTTATGTTATTAGCATTTGCTTTATGAACTTGTGACTGCTAGCCATTAGACTTAGTAACCATAACAAATCTCTTAGTGCATATATTTGGGAAAATTCCTCTAGGCACTTCAAAAAGAACTTCATTCGATGTGAAATTAAGAATTACTAGCATGAATTTAAAAAGAAATGAATAACAGAAAATAATTGTCCTCAACAAATCCATTTGCTATACCTACTAAATGCACTATCATCACAGAGGACTGATGTTAGAATAAAGTTAATATACATCACAGCATCTTAGCCCAGAGAATGTGCCATATCATGAATGGAATGTCAGCCTGAACTTCAAGTTTCTTATTTTGTATATTTTATTTCCAACTTTAACTGTATAGTGAATAATATTAATATTTTTGTCCACAAGTAATTGTTTTAGAAATTACTCTTCAGCAGCAATATAAAGTCTCAAACTGTGATGGCAACACCAAGAATACTGTTTTATATTGCTTCATTACTCCCACTGGATTGTTTTTATTGTTCAATTTAATTGGCAAATGTTCATTTTCCAAATAATGCAAACACATCAGGGCAAAAGTGTGTGAGAATTAGTAAAGAATAACAGATGGCATATGAGGGTTAGCATATATATAGCTCTGTAAGTAGAGCTCACTTTCTGGATATTCTAATATCATTTGGAAGGCACTGTTTTGTGCTTAATGAACAATGGGACACTTTCAACAGTGCACAAAGCAATGTATACTCATCTGCTCAGGGGCCATGTCTATGTCTAATAATGGTTGCTTCTGTGGTATGCCAAGCAAAAATGACTTGAGCTATTCAAATTTGCTTATTAATATCACTTGAAGAGAGACATTCATGACAAACTGAAAAATATAATATTTCTGATGGCGATTAGGAGAGTAAAGGTATGTATTTCTATAATGCCTTTCTCCAGATAATGTGAATCATTTAATTTAGTATTGCTTTCAATCTGCAAATTTATAAACCAGTCCACGTTGGTCCAGTATTTTTGCTATTCCTTTTTTTCCCTCTCTCTTCCTTCTTGTTTGGTCCCCTTCTGATTTAAATATTCCCTCTGTTACCACTTTCACCTCTAAAGAGAGGTTTGAATACTATGAATTGGCATAGAACTGTGAAATTAATGTCATTTATAAAACCTCAAAGATATGGACTGAGGAAGGAAGATATGTGCTTGCTTTAAGCTTTCCTCGGGTGAGTTTTCTCAACTGAGCACAGATGAGATCATTCAAGTGCCATTGTCTCATTTGTCCTATGTATAGTTCCTATCTAGTACTATTCTAGATGCATAAGAGAAAAGTTAATTCAGCATCTGATAGATCCTGTCTAAGAATTGAAGCGCCATGGTCTCATTTATCCTATGTATGGTTCCTATCTAGTACTATTCTAGATGTATAAGAGAAAAGTTAATTCAGCATCTGATAGAGCCTGTCTAAGAATTTCAGTTCAAACAGATTGCTGGTAAGATGGCTGGGATGACCTTGCCATCAATTTCATTATATAAGCAAAACGGAACCCTAAAAGACAATGATCCTGATAGTGAAAGAAAACATAGAAATGTTGGGGTCACCAATTAAGGAATGGATTGCATAGCTCATGAAAAAAAAAAAGAATTTCTTGTTTTGCTTCTAAGCCTAGAAAGCTATTGTACCATTTCAATAGAACTTCCTCTAAATCACCATCTATGCTCTTCAATACACCAGCAATCCAGATGGAGTATTTCTAGTGCATTTTGTTATTTGTTATTTATCATTATAACCAGTATTAGCTATGCAGAGTCTAACCTACCAGTCCTCATGAGAGAAGAACAAAAAGAAATGGAGCAGAAATGCTTAAAAGCAAAATGTTCTTACTATAATGAGATTCTTCTCCAGACTTTTGAAAATATTAAATATAAACACACATGTACAGACGTTTAATATTTGTATACAAACAAATATACACACAATAACATAATATATAGCAGAGTCAGGTCTTCTGATGTATCATACATGTGTGAAGCAAGACTTACACAGGACTTAGCAGAATATGTTGTTTCAATTGCAACTGGTCTCCTCTCCACATCATGTTCCTCTCCGTAGCATTATTAGAAGTATCTTCTGAAATCACAAATCTGCCCTTTTAATTTCTGACAGAAGCCCGATGCTTCTGTTTTGTCCACAGAATAAACTTCAGAAAGTTGGCTTCCCTCTTTTAGTTCTTCCCTTTTTATCCTTCCTCTGTGATCCCTGTCTGTGCTCCCTTTTTGGTACTGAAATGTAGAGTTTGGGATGTGGATAGTAACTTTATCAGTTTCTGTTAGCATTTCAATCATGAGACCTAAAAAATAACCATTAATATAATTAATGTAAACATGAATATAATAGCCTAGCTTAAGGTATGTGAATTAATGCAGAAGGGCCAATTGCTATAATAACTAAACCCAACTGTTAAGGAGAGGGAAGGAAAGTCAGTGGAGAAGATAGGTGTTCAGAGCTGATCCATTTCATTCTATCTCTCTCCATTATACCATTACAGTGACCAGTTCTCTGCAATGGTATAATGGAGAGAGAAAGAATGAAATGGATCAGCACTGGAGATCTGAAAAGAAACTTCTCTAAAGAAGACAGGCACACGGCCTTCAGACACATGAAGAAATGCTCACCATCCTTAATCATCAGAGAAATGCAAATCAAAACTACCTTGAGATATCATCTAACGCCAGTAAAATTAGCCCACATGATGAAATCCAAAACCAGAGATGTTGGCGTGGATGTGGAGAAAAGGAAACACTTCTACATTGCTGGTGGGAATGCAAACTAATATATTTGTTTTGGAAAGACATTTGGAGAATACTCAGAGATCTAAAAATAGACTTGCCATTTGACCCTATAATTCCTTTACTTGGTATATACCCAGATGACCAAAAATCACATTACAACAAAGATATCTGTACCAGATTGTTTATTGCA
>CAUYRH010020636.1:0-11640 GCA_963574655.1 Perodicticus potto | reverse complement strand
CTCAGGGTGGGCAAGGGACTTAAAGAGAAACTTCTCTGAAGAAGACAGGCACATGGCCTACAGACACATGAAAAAATGCTCATCATCCTTAATCATCAGAGAAATGCAAATCAAAACTACTTTGAGATATCATCTAACTCTAGTAAGATTAGCCCATATCACAAAATCCCAAAACCAGAGATGTTGGCAGAGATGTGGAGAAAAGGGAACACTTCTACATTGCTGGTAGGAATGCAAACTAATATGTTCCTTTTGGAAAGATGTTTGGAGAACACTTAGGGATCTAAAAATAGACCTGCCATTCGATCCTACAATACCTCTATGAGGTATATATCCAGAAGACCAAAAATCACATTACAACAAAGATATTTGCACCAGAATGTTTATTGCAGCCCAATTCATAATTGCTAAGTCATGGAAGAAGCCCAAGTGCCCATTGACCCATGAATGAATTAATGAATTGTGGTACATGTACACCATGGAGTATTATGCAGCCTTAGAAAAAGATGGAGACTTTTCCTCTTTCATGTTTACATGGATGGAGCTGGAACATATTTTTCTTAGCAAAGTATCTCAAGAATGGAAGAAAAAGTATCTAATGTACTCAGCCCTACTATGAAACCAAGTTATGACTTTCAAATGAAAGCTATAACCAAATTATAACCCAAGAATATGGGTGAAAGAAATAGGGAGGGGATGGGAGCAGCGAGGATGGGTGGAAGGAGGGTAATTGGTGAGACCACACCTATGGTGCCTCTTACAAGGGTACATGTGAAATTTACTAAATGTAAAATACAAATGTCTTAACACAATAACTAAGAAAATGTCGTGAAGGCTATGTTAACCAGTTTGATGAAACTATTTCAAATTGTATATAAAACCAGCACATTGTACCCCCCCAAAAAATATTATCCTCAATTTCCCTGCACTAATACAACCATTTAAATTTTGAAGTCTTCCTTTTGGTCTTTGTTACCTGCTTAATTCTTAATTAGCCATCACAGTAAATCCAAGAGAGTTTTACTAGCATGTCTGTTTTATTAATGAAGAAATTGAAGATAATGAAGTTAATTAACATTGCCCCGAGTTACACATACAGTAAATGGTCAAACCAAGAAGAAAACTCAGAAATGACCTGCTCTATCCCCTACACTTTACTGTGATATCAGACACACAGTCTGGTGTTTAATCGATATGGGTAACATTATTTCATGCACTGTTATTTTTGCTTACGTAACAGCAGTCTGGAATTATATCAACTAAAACTTAACAACCAGTCCTTGGAGAAACCACCAGGAGTTTGTTAATTCTGAAGACAGTGTTGTAGGAAGCATCTAAATATGAGAGAAAAAATAGGTAATTAATATGGCTAATAAAAACAAGCTGCTTTCATTTGAAAAAACCTGCGACTTTAAAACTACACCAACTGAGGCTCCCTAATATTGCTGATCAAATATTCCAAGTCGCTTTTGCTCACTTAATGATAATATCTTCTTATTGTTCTTGTCACTGATCCCATTCAATATCTCTTCAACCAAAATGTAGAATTAGAAATCTGGGAAGCAAGGAGTAGTGAATTTTAATTCTTAGAAGAAATATAGCTTCCGTAAGCTTTCTATGAATAGCATTAAAAGGGATGGTTTCCTTCCATCTGGTAGTCATTGCCATGTAGAAGATGACACAGAGGAGGAGGGTAAGCCCTGCAGCTCTTGGAACTGTCAGAAGAGTCTATTTCACTAGTATTTTTGCTAGACTACCAAGTAGGAGGCAGAGTTAGGAAGACATGGATCAGGCACATTGGAGAGAGTTCCTACCAAGGAACTTCTCAGAACTCTAGCTTGACTCCTAATCAAGTTTGAAATGATCACAGTCACAGCACTAATTACATTAATTTGCTTTTCTTCAGGCAGAATGGGGAAACAGAATAGCAAACTGGCCCCTGAAGTGATGGAGGACCTGGTGAAGAGTACAGAGTTTAACGAGCATGAACTCAAGCAGTGGTACAAAGGATTTCTCAAGGACTGTCCTAGCGGGAGGCTGAATCTCGAGGAATTTCAGCAGCTCTACGTGAAGGTAAGTTGTTTTTCATTAGGCCAGAAACTATTGTCTTCATGAAATGCACCTTCATATGGAATCATAACTCTAGGTAGCCAGTTTTTTTCTGTCCATAAAGAAAAATGATCATTTTTTAAAAATGCAAATGTATATGTGTTGTTCCAGACATAAGCAATTTCTGAACAAGAAGAGTAATTGTTAAATCTAAACATTGAAAATCAGAAAAATCTCAGATAATAGCATTTGCTGATGATTACTTATAGTCTGCTAATTATAATATTGTTTGGCTGTTGAAGGTATATGTACATTTGTCAGTTAAAAAGAAGGTGCACTAAGGTTTTTTTCACCAAGATCATTCTTTCCTTTTTTTGTTTGTTTGTGTTTTTGTTTTTTTGGAGACAGAGTCTCACCACGTTGCCCTAGGTAGAGTGCTATGGCATCATAGCTCACAGCAATCTCAAACTCTTGGGTCCAAGGAATCCTCTTGCCTGAGCCTCTTAAGTAGCTGGGACTATAGCACCCACCACAATGTCTGGCTAGTTTTTCTATTTTCAGTAGAGACAGGGTCTCACTCTTGCTCAGGCTGGTCTCTCGAACTCCTGAGCTCAGGGTACCCACCCACCCACCTTGGCCTCCCAGAGTGCTGGTATTACAGGCAAGAGCCACAACAAGGCTGGCACCAAAATCCTTCTTTATCCAGACAAAAGATGCAGATTTTCACAATAGCACATTTAGAAAAGGAGTAAAAGATGTAGCATCTATCTCAGCATTCATCTCTGTAACATGCACATGTTACTCAATGTTTTACACGGGTTAAGAGCTAATCTTGACCTAGACATTAGACAGAACTTCCCATAGAAGGTATCATTTCTACTGCAGGGGTATTATTTTGGTTTGTCTGAGTTTATGAGTTGTACTGATTCCCCACTTGGCATGATCTAAGACATTTTGTGTACATGTACATAAGGTTACACTTGTGAAAGAAATGCATTGGGCTTTTTAAAAAACTTTTTCTGACTAAAATGCCAAACAAAAAATACTGCTTTTGGGCAGTGCCTGTGGCTCAGTGAGTAGGGCACCAGCCCCATATATTGAGAGTGGCAGATTCAAACCCGGCCCTGGCCAAACTGCAACAAAAAATAGCCGGGCATTGTGGCAGGCACCTGTAGTCCCAGCTACTCAGGAGGCTGAGGCAAGAGAATCGCCTAAGCCCAAAAGCTGGAGGTTGCTGTGGGCTGTGACACCACGGTACTCTACCGAGGGCAATGAAGTGAAACTCTGTCCTAAAAAAATAAAAAATATATATATTTTATCATTTAATTGTAGCAAATGTCAATTTGAGCAATATGAATTATGAAGATATATGTGTGTATGAAACGATTGTGTAAAATATTAAGCATTGTCATTGCCTCCTGAAGCTGAGCATATTCTGTAGCTAATGATCCAGTGATTCTACTCTTGTGCAGGTACAAAAAGGGGCATGGGTAAGAATCCCCATAGCTACACTGCTTCCAATGACAAAATTGGGAAATAACTCAAATGCCTATCAAAGGGAAAGTGGAAAATAAACTGTGGCAGATTCACACAATGAAATGTTACACAGCAGTCAAAATGGTTGAACCCTAGCAATGCCAAAACATCAAGTAAAATAGCAAGTCTCAAAGTATTCTAAATTAAACACAAATGAAATAAAAAATACACTCTACAGGACTATAAATAAATGCAATAAAATCACATAAAAAGGAAAGCAAGGGAGTAATCAACACAGGATTCTGACTGATGGTTACTTCAGGTGGGAAAGAAGCAAGGGATGGATGAGGGGACAGCCACCTAGTTAGATACAGATTGTGTTCAATATTGTAATTGTTGTCTCAGGTGGAAGGTTTGCAGGTGTTCATTGTATTGTTAAAAGCTCACTAACCAACTAAATAAATAGTTTGCATGTTCCAAAATCACTGGAGCACTTGTAAGAAGATCTGAGTAAACAATTGTTAGCTTGCAGAGATTGTTTATATATATAAAGTACTGAGAAATGCATCTTTTATTCCACTGATACAAGTTGCTTTTGCAGAGAAGTAGGATAGTGCCATACTCATACCACTCTCCATGGCTGTCAATGTCACATCTTGTACTATTTTATCACCTAGGAGTTAGCCCAGGCCTTAAAACTATCTTTACTCTCAACCCTAAGGAAAGTACAGACAAATGAGATTTGTCAAAGTCACTTTCATGTCACCAAAGATCATACAAGCTGTCACCCTATGATTAAGAGAGCTCTGTATGCCATGTTCCTCACTATTTATTTAAAAGGAAAGGGCTTTTCTCATTGATGAGACAGTTGAACTACAGGAAATGAGGTATTTCACTTATATCCTTGGTAGTGCATAGCACTGGAAAAGCACAGGGCTTCTGGCAGGCGAGGCGGGGGATAAGAGAGAGGAAAACATTAAGGAGGCCTCAGCATTTTATGGTATGGCTAATGTATGTGAATCCAAGTCATCTCTTACCTCTCCCCATCTCATCCCTGGAGTGGGATTTTTGTCCTAGGAAGGGAATATATGACTTTCTAAAACTTAGTTTATATTCTTGGCAACCTCTTATTTCAGCTTCTAAACAGCCATATTCATACTGAGCCTGTGCTCTTAATATCAAACTGTTAGAAAACAGGCAAAGTCTTTTTCTCCTTCCAGCATTTCCCAAGAACAGAAATCAAGAGGGAATTACAGAAGAAATGTGTCGTGTACACAGAACAAAAGAAAGACGTATCTCATAAACTAGAAGGAGGAAGCCTGGAGAAAGATGTAGATTATATAATAGGCCCAGGAGAGGAGCTGATAAGAAAAAACTTTTTGAATGCCTTGGAAAATACGACTATTCAGTAAGACACAGTCATCATCCTTGTGAATGGACACTTTTCAGCAGCTCCATCTTTGAGGTGGAGACTGAGTCAGCCGGGCACATCCTCTCTTGCTGCCTGATCCCTTTCAGGTCCCAGGGCGGACACCTCAGCTGTGGTAGAACCAATTCTGATGAGAGTTTGGGGAAAAGCAGGATAATAGGAGGGGCTCTTCTGCAAGACCAGGAGCCACAAAATCTCAACTTCAAAAGCCTTTGTATCCCAAATGTAAAGGAACTCCTTCATGTTTAGAAAAATGAGGCATTAAGCCCACATCACAAAGAACATAGGCAGGGTAGACTTGAAAGTTTGGGATGCTGACTCCGCCTGCAGCACGAAGCTTTGCCTCTCGGCAGCCCTTCCTCAGCCCCCGCCACCTCCAGCTGCTGGAATGAGCTTTGTAAAGCACAGATCTGGGCATGATCCATCCCAGGTAGATGTGTTATTTATTCTTTGATGCTGCAAACCACAGTTACCTCATTTAATTCAATGTAAGACCCAGCAGCTAGTGCAGAGCCTGACACAGAGCAAGGATCCGCAGGCATTTGGTGACTGAATATCATAAATGCTGGCTGCATACATTTCTCAGGAAGCCTACTCTCAACCCAAAGGAAAATATAGGGATGCAGGCATATAAAAATGACTACAGGGCAGTCCTGTTTGTCGGCCCTCCATGATGTCACGGGGAAGTCAGGAAGACATAATTAACCACATGCAAGGCAGAATGGCAGACATGCTTAATGGTGGGGCAAGAGTGGAAAGAAGAGAGGTTCATTTCAAAATGGAATGTTCAAACAAGATGCTAATAAATGCAGTGATGGGAACAGGACCTTCCTCTTAGCCTTTTAAAAAACAAAATGTTCCCCTGGAGATAGTTTTTTGTTTTTTTTTTTTTACCTTTTTCAAGTTTGATGCCTCTTATCAGATAAATTAATCCCCCCAAATTTCTTTACAGAGGTAATAAAGTGAAAATGAGATCTTTAGAGTGGGCCCTAATTCAGTATGATGGGTGTCTTTGCAAGAGGAAATCTGAACTCAGAGACATACCTGGGGAGGACCATGTGAATGCACAGGTTGGCGATGGCAAGGAGGGAGGGAAGCCAAGGAGGGAAATCTCAGAGACAATTCTGTCAATACCTTCTCCTGGACGTCCAGCCCCAAGAACTGTGCGAAATAAATGTCTCAAGTATAAAAGAATAAATCTCTTATTTAAGTCACCTGGCCTGAAGTAATTTGCCATGGCAGCCTGAGCAACCTTAATACAGTCCCTACTCCTTCTCTGCCAACTCATGCAAACTCAGTGCCCTCTGTCCTGATGGGAAGACGCCTCTGCCAGGGCTTCCAGGCACTACACACACACACAGAAGTTGTGCCAGGTGTTTCATGGTGCCCACCACAGCTGATAGGTTGGGAAGAAAACTTTTTCATTTTGTCACCAAAACCCAAGGACCTGATTCCTCCCTCCTCAGAGGGGAATTTCCTGTTTTCAACAATCTTTTTGATTGCCAGTTGATTACAAAGTAAGATGGACACTTTGCAATTTTCACTGCGTTTTTGGAGAACTGGCCTCAATTTTAAGAGAAAATCAACCCTGGGAAGACCAAGCAGCTGTGTGAGAGAAGTGGGCGTCTCCCAGGCCCTTTTCCTTGGAGAGCTGATACCAATCCTATTTTCCTCAGCCATTATGATATGAAAGGCAAAGACTCTGGAAGCAAACCTAATGGATTCCTGCAAAGAACCCTAAATGGACGTTAATATATGTTTGGAGTCTGATTTAAGATTATTATATTTTCATCAGGAGAGTAACCTATCAGGACCTCTAACCTATACTCAGTGGCATAAGAATTAGAATAAAAGCTTCTAGGCTTTATTTTGTTAAACTGGTTTTCAGTGTGTAGATAATGTTTTCCTGACTTATTCAGGACCCATTAATTGAGGTTTATTTTGTCTAGAGCTCTATGCCAAGTGCACATGGGAAGAAGGCTCCAGCAGGGCACAGGCAGTCCCTGGTTTCCACTCATTCTGCTTAGCATTCCTATGTGTCAGAGGCTGTGCAGGCCCTGGCTTGGCAGAAGGAAACCCCAATGCCATTGAAATGCCTATAGTCAAGGAGGGTAATGTTAAAATGTATATAGGAACAGCTGTAATACAGGGTTGGTTATAATCAGGGCCAGGAAGGACATGAAAGGGCCCCAGGGCTCAGAGAGGGCTGGTTAGAAGGGTGACATTGAAGCTGATCCTCAAAAAAAGGGTGAATTTGAACAGGAAAATCTGTCAGTTCTATCCAGAAACTTAAAAATCCCATTGACTAGAATCACAAAATTTTGAACAGAAAAAGACTGTTGTGTTTTAGAGCCCTTATGCACAGTGCTGGCAGGAGGCCCACCAAATCAAGTACATTATATTGAAAAAAAGTACAAAACCTAAAAACAAGCAAACGAAAACCTCCTGGTAGTCCTGTAGAGATAAACAACCTCAAAGCCATCTGTACAAGAAAAAGCCTGTGCATTTCAGGGACTTTGCCATAAATCTCTCCCCTATTTCTCACTCCCACTTTCCTTCTCTTCTCTCACCCTTATATTTTTTACTCCCTTCCTTTATTATTATTCTAACCAGTCTGCCCAACCACCTACTTGATTTTCAGCACGGCCTGGGAAGCTGACATTGGAGGTAACATTTTCCTCTCTCTAAGCCTTAGAGGTTGGAAAGTTAGAAGACTTCATTGAGATTACAGAGTGGCAGAGATAAACGCTGTAGCAACTAGCCAGCCTCCTGGCCCCTCTGTGTGACTCCGGTGCCTCTGGGTCACACTCAGGAGCAGGTGTCAGTGTGATCAGATACACTCCTTCATCAGTGGCTCCTTCCCAGCTATCTTTCCAAGGCTGGTTCAAAAACTGCTCCCCGGGGAATCTTTCCTTGGTCTCCTCACTTACCAGAGTCAAAAGATTCTCTTCCACCATTGTGTTCCCATGACTTTGGTTTAAACCTGCCCCGACTTTTAGCAAGAAATTCTGTTTTTGTAACACAGTTCTGCAAGCTCTTCTCACCTGCTCACCAGGTACAGATTTTCCCTACTCTCCAGCCTAACACTGTTCCAGGTGTTTTGCCTAAATACAGATGTGGCCCAATCAGAAGATTAGATGTGTACCTGCCTCTACCATGCACTAACCATGTGAATTTAGGAAAATCCTTTGTGCTTAAAAGTGTGTTAAATAAATCCACAAACTACCCTGACCCTCAGTTTTCTCCTCTGACCCCTGTTTATTTCAAAGGCTATTGCAGAGATGAGAGATGGTGAGGGCAAAATGCTTCATAAACAATGATTCATCTTGCCCAAGTAAGGTTGATCAGTGACTTGTTTTTAGATACCTGAGCATGAAAGTACTTCCAGATGCCAAACACCCTGGTTTCTTGGGCTCCCCATCAGATAATCTATCAAAAGAAAGTGTGACAGGGATGACTATTATCTCTCCCCAACATTTTATTCAAATACTTTTGAAAATAAAGTTCTTGGTGCCAAAAAAATTTCTGTATGATTAGTTTTCAGGGATTCAGACTCTGCTTGCTAATAAGGTAAATAAGAATAGACCTTATTAAAAATTTGTGTGCAAAGATATATATAGAAGCATCCCTTAGGGTAATAGGCATTACGTAAAATACATAACATCATCCAGATTGGGCTGGTGAGGATGTTGCAACTTTTAGTGAGAAACTGGAAATTCATTCCTACTTGTAATGTTTACTAACCTAATTGAGGCTGCACTTCAATTTGAATTAATATGAAAAACAAGAGCTAGAGTCTAAAATCTCAAGGAAAAGACAACAATAAAGTTAGAGTTCTGAGGAAATAAGGTTCTACATGAGGCTCCAGAAGCATTTTATGGGATGAGATTGTCTCAAGAACAGCTAGCCACCAGTGTGGTTTGCGTTACAGACGGCTTACCACAGAGAGGTGGAAATGATAACCTTTTCCTGTCTCATGGGTGTGAAATTACTTTGGATGGTATCCACACCTTAGGATTTTGCTCTCCCATGGAAGGGAAAATGCCAGTTATAGGGATATCCGTGACCCTTGTGACTGTAACATCCTGAAGGAATGCTCTTAAAGGACACCTTAACTTCTCTATCCCTGGGATAAAGTTAGAAAGAGCCCTTTCCTAAAAGTCACACCACCACCACCACCCCCGCATGTCACAAATGAGAAAACTGAAGCCCTTGTGTGAGGCTCAAAGCTAGGAACTGCTCACCTCTTAGTTATTCCCCACAGCTGATTTTTTTCAAGGACACTCCATTTTTAATAGGGAACAGAGCCAAAGAGAAAGAAATAGCCCATTTTTATTACAAGATTGGACTTGAACATGCAAAATCATGTCTACATCTCTCACTATAAAACTTGTTTAACATTGTTGGGATTTTATGACCCTTTCAAAAGGTGGATTTGGATCTGGCTGCCATCAACCCACTTTGAGTTTGTGAGTGGGACTCAGCTGCCCCCCTCTCCAGTGGCCCATTGAGCATCAGCAGGAAGAAAGGTCCCTCTATCTTACTGATTATTCACTCCCTTGTTCTACTTGGAACAATTCTCAAACCATTAACCATTTCCTTCTGAAGGCTGTTATGAAACTTGTGGTCTGATCATCATGACTGTGCTGACATTGCTATTAATCAGATCTTGCACTGACTTCTAAGTTAGCTTCTCCCCTCACAGCTTAAATCCAATCCTGTCATAACTGGGGGAGAGAGAGAGAAAGTCAGTTGTAAAATAGGCCTAAATTTGTCTATCTCAAATATCCAAGGGCCTTAGTTGCTATATCTTAGAGGAATCCCTTTGTAGATAGCAATCCTGAGAAGGTAGTAGTGGCCTGCCACCTTCGACAAGCAAATGCGGAATGGTGCGTATAACAAGTCTGTAGCCAAGAGCCAGGGGCATGCAGAGCGAGTCAGACTCCCTCATGCCTCTGAAAGGCTCTCAGCCTAGGAGAAAATGGAACAATCTGTTAAAAAACGAAAAGAAAAGACAGAAAATGGTACTGTGCCAAGACAGGTGCTGAGATCCTAGCCTAAGAAATCTCTGTATAAATGTCACTGAAAATTTCAAGATACCTTGAAAAACAACTGTTTTTGAAAAAATGATGTGCGAGTATACAGGATTCCATTTGTGAATATGGAGAAATCGTGTTGGCACACCTGTGTGCAGTTATTTTCAAATATTTCTGAGATCAGCACAGGAAAAAAAAAAACCACAGGAAAAAATACCCTTAGGAGCATCCCTTTCAATGGGTGTGTACCCACGTGGGAGGACTCACTATACCTTGAAATTTAGGTAGATTTGTAGCTACAAGGATAATATTACTAAAAGGAAGGACAACCTCAGAAAGGACACCAAAGCAACATCAGTCTATTCAAGCTGCTACAACAAAATACCATATACTGAGTATCTATAAACAATGGAAATATTCTTCTCATGGTTCTTGAAACTGGCAAGTCCAAGATCAAGGCAGGCTTGGTGTCTGGTGAGGGCCTGCTCTCTCGTTCATAACTGGCAGCTTCTTCCTTCATCCCTACATGATGGAAGAGGCCAGGGAGCTCTCTAGAGCCTCTTTTATAGGACACTAACTTCATTCGTGAGGCCTCCACACTTATGACCTAACCACCTCCCAAAGACTCTCACCTCCTATTACCATCATCACTTTGGGGGTTAGGATTCCAAAATATGCATTTCGGGCAAGACAGACATTTGTACAGGGAGATGATACGGGGAATAGCAAGCAGTTCTTTTGGCTGAAATGTCAGACAATTAAAGAGGCATCAGTGTAAAAGTGAGGTGGAGGTATGAGTAGAGCTGGGTCACAAAGGGTATGGAAGCCCAGAAAAGTCCTAAGTCGCAAAAGTGCACAAGGTGAGGATTGTTTGTATAGGCATCTAACACAAAGACCTTGCCAAAATGTGTGGGAAACTCTGGTGGCCTGGGGTTGTGTTCTTAAAACAACATGGTGGGCAGTACCAGGAATGAGAAATTAGTTTTCATCTTCCCTCAACTATGTCCCGTCCCAGTGACTCACTCAGTGGGCAAAGCTTGTAGGAGCTCACAGTGCACCTTCCTGTGACAGACTTAGAGCTCAAGTTATTCCTCAGCCATTTCTTGTCTGTGCCTCACGTCGGCAGCACCAGGTCCCACATAGGGGGAGCAGCAGGCAGGCAGGCTGCAGAGCCCTGTGCCTTCCAGGGAGATACAGCCTTCAAAATTGGCAAGTGCAGCAATGACCCAGAGCCAAGTGAGGCTGTGTGCGATTCAGGGCCTCAGGAGCTCAAAGAGGGGGAGGGAGTGCGCATGTCGGAAGGGTCTGGCAGGACAGAGGGGGTGGCGCAGGACCTGGCGCTGATGTCCAGGAAAGACGCCAACAAGACAGAGGGTCAAGGCTCGGCGCCTGTGGCTCAATGGGCTAAGGCGCCAACCACGTACACCTGAGCTGGCGGGTTCGAACCCAGCCTGGGCCCGCCAAACAACAATGATGGCTGCAACCAAAAAATGGCCGGGCGTTGTGGCGGGCGCCTGCAGTCCCAGCTACTTGGGAGGCAGAGGCAGGAGACTTGCTTGAGCCCAGGAATTGGAGGTTGCTGTGAGCTCTGATGCAACGGCACTCTATCCAGGGTGACAGCTTGAGGCTCTGTCTCAAAAAAAAAACAAA